>JAPWTK010000989.1:0-108821 GCA_029963805.1 Aromia moschata
CTATACGCTAGGGATGGGCACATTTTTAAAAACATCGATGTTCAACATCGGTACCTACTATCGATGGTAGTAAAAACATCGCTAGAAAACATCGATGTTGTGAAACATCGATGTTTCAAAAGTAATATACGACCTGGTGTAACAGGACATGGTAACCCTCTTTTTCAGTTTTCAAGAAGTCATTGATTGGAATTTGGGATATTCTATATACATAATAAAGCGGCACTATCTAACATACAAGTGATTTTTTTCCACTTCCGGTTTCGCCGGAAGTGACATACTGACAGGAATTCTGCATAATATTCTTGAATCCAACGATACCAAATAAGTGACATTTAAAACGTCAATATTTTTTACAATTATAATTTTTAGTTTTCCATTTAAGGGGCCATGACGGTTCCGGTTCTAGTGCAAATGACCCATGTAATGCTACAAAAAAACAAAATCCCGTCAAAAATACTCAAATTATGTGATTTATGAGCAAATTAAGTTCATCAAAATAGTTTTTGGAGCAGAACTCAATTTTTCCAAATGGAACTATATTGGTGCCGTAGTACCATTTATTATTACTATTAATAAGTAATTTATTCTTATGTCGTATTAATGTGTGCGATAAATACAAAAAAAATTACAGCTAAGAGAAATGGTTTGATGAACTTTATTTGCTCATAAATCATATAATTTAGTATTTTTGACGGGATTTTGATTTCTTGTAGCATTACATGGGCCATTTAGAATAAATCGGAACCATCATGGCCCACTTAAATGGAAAACTAAAAATTATAATTGTAAAAAATATTGACGTTTGAAATGTCACTTATTTGGTATCGTTGGATTCAGAAAATTATGTAGAATTCAAAATGCAATAATATAAAGGACGTTCCATTTAAAAACCGGAAAGTTAGTGTCACTTCTGGCGAAACCGGAAGTGGAAAAATAATTACTTGTATGTCAGACAGTGCCGCTTATTATGTATATAGGATATCCCAAATTTCAATTGACTATCTTGAAAACTAAAGGAGAGGGGTAAAAGTGTACCACATCCTGTTACACTAGTATAAATTGGACTTAATTTTTATGTTCTCTGAAAAAAAGTGTATAGTTTTGTAGAAGTAGAAACTAGAAAATGTGCCTACAGATATCGGCATACTGTCGTTTAATAAATTAGATCTTTTACTGGAATTTAATACTTACTGCCTTGACGGATATATGTCGCGTAAGCCAACAATGTACAAAGACTAAAACGAATCAATTGGTAATTTTTTCGTTTTTTTTTTTTTTTAGCAACTTAAAAATTTTCGTACTGAAATATTAAATGATATTTGTGGGGTACGTATTACGTAACGATGTTTCGATGTTTACAAGTAACATCGATGTTGAAAATATAACATCGAAATTAAAACATCGATGTTTTAAACATCGATATTCAGTGGAAAACATCGATATTTCAGAAAAATCGATGTTAGGTGCCCATCCCTACTATACGCTACCGAAATTTAAAAACCGCAAATCTCTAACTCGAATGGAACGCAAATGGCGCTAATCTAAAAAGTGATACGCAAATTTTGACAAGCAGTTTATTTCGGAAAATGAATAGTATCTAATAATTGATTAGAAATAGTTCAGTGTTTGTGAAATCTTTAAAAGAAACGCTTATGAAATTAAGATTTATTATACTAAATATATTTATTAGAGTATGAAGCACTGAATTCACTGCAGTATTTATAACTACTGATACCAATTATTTACCTTTAGATGAACAATTGTTGTAATAATCATCGCACCTCCTGTTGATTTTATGCCAATTTGCATTGTGGAAGTAAATTAGCCATCACATTTGTGTATTAAATGTTATGCTCTGCAAACAGTTTAATTCCGTATTTATTAATTTAATTTTGGAATACATGGAGCGTGTATTCCATTAGAGTTTAGCAGTGAGTACAGTGTTAACGTTCTATAATTCTCACGTTTTTTAACTTATTCTGATTTTAATGTATCCCATTAAATCTCTTTACTGCAAACTTTTTTAACCATAATGATTTTATTGTTGTTATATCATTAACTGGAGTACATATTTTTTGAAGACCACTAGAAATAACTATATCACATCTGTGGAAAAAATACCTCTTCTCCCCGTTTCCCGTTTGTCTCCTGTAACTTACATTTTTATATTTTTGCAATAAAAAAAACAATATAACTTTATTAAACATATAATAGAATGTTCTTTTAATTGAATTTTCTTAATTGACTTCACCGCTAACTTAGTGGCTGTTTTTAAAATTAATGTTTAAAATTTATTTTTCTTTGTTAATTTTATACAGAAAATAAATATAGTAAAAAATACAAATAAATATACTAATTATATACAGACCAGAATATACATTATTACATTATATACAGAATATCAATATACATTATTTACAGACCCGATTGAATAGGATTATTTTCGGGATTGATTTCAAAAAAGTTCGATCAAACCATTTTTTAAAAATATATGTGGATGTGTATAATAACATTTTATAACAAAAACAAGTAGGTTTTTCACATAAAAAACAACACTGAAAATGTCCTGCATTACATCTCTTTTAATATAAATTTGAGTCAGTTTCACGAGATAATTTACTTGCAGAAAGTTTAACCTCACAAGTTCTGAATTATAATAACCTTTGTATTATACAATAAATTAATATTGTTATCAATTTAACCTTAATAATTCTATTCAAACAGTAGGTAGAATAGTAGTAGAAATAAACGTATATCGTAATAAAAGTATTTTATTATTTAACCCACATATGTTCCTATTTTTAGAAGTACTTTATTTGTTTCATTGTATTCAGAGATAGGATAAAAAATACCATACAATATTCGCACTATTGCAATGTACTGTATGTATCATTTTCAGATACATTACCTTATTGATGGTTGAACATTACCGTATTGAAAATCCAGAAAGACTTTAATAGAAACATTAATTTTAGATTTGTCATGTGTAATATACCGACCCATTATCATAAAAGAGTGTCCATTTTATGTGTGTTTAATAGAAGTTACCATCAAAGCAAGCCCATTATTTGCCACATTCATAAATATTGTATAATGACTAAACTATACAAACAAAAACAACACAAAGCGTAGTTTTAGTTTAAAGCGTTACCTAGTCGTCATTACTAAAAATTTTTATGGTTTTAAAATGTTGAGTTTACGATCATTGGTGCAATGTTCTACAGCGATCCTTGAATATTTTAGTAAATAGGTATTTATTGTCGGTCTCCGTTGGTAATTTAGGGTTGCAAATAGTCTTACGAAATGCCGCTGTTGCTAATGTTTCCAAACTAACAATACGATATTCTGTAGTTTCATAAACAATTTTTAAAATATGCATATCGACTTAACAGACCGTATACAGTGTGGAACAGCCAAATGGAATGAATTCAGTAGCTCCATTATTGTGCATGTTTCTAGAAAATTATGAGACACGTCAATTTCTTGCGAGGTAAAAATTTCATCCCTAAATTCAACCCCTTCGTGTGACAGCTACAACCCCTAAATTTTCAAATTGGAGGTAAGGGCTTGTGATACTTCATTTGAAAGGTCTTTTCATTCTCTATTCAAAACTGGTATGGTTTTAAATTTTATTGCAGAAATTAACAAGAAAAACGCCATCCCGGCACACACTGAGACCTCCTCAATAAGCTCTGCATTTGGTCGCTGTTCCATCTCTTCAACCCATTTCTAGACCCCCGTAAGCCACCCCTTTGTATTTACGCTGGGTTTTGCGTGGTTTCACTCTACTAAATAAATTGGTTTGGGGTACCATAACTCAACATCACCCTTTGACAACTCAAGCAGCCCTCCAGGCCACACCCACACCGCTCGTAAAATTAGTGAATACAGGTGCTGTTTGAGGGTCTACCTTGCAGGTGCTAGCCCAGTCGAGAATTCACGCCCAAAGTGACAAAAGAACACTTTTCGCGCGTTCCACGCATCTCTCACGAATTTCGCGATTGTTTATTCACACAAATTCAAAGGAAGGTTTCGCATACCCAACGAGCTCCTCTATCAGTAATTTTTACCCACTCAAAAATTTTTGGAGAGGGTCAAAAAAAGAGTATGATGAGACGCAAAAGACAATTCGAAGGAGACAGACAACTCGAGATGTGCCGAAAACGGTTACGCTAATTTTGACGAGCAGTTTATTTCGGAAAATGAATAGTATCTAATAATTGATTAGAAATAGTTCAGTGTTTGTGAAATCTTAAAAAGAAACGCTTATGAAATTAAGATTTATTATACTATATTCGTTAGAGTGCGAAGCACTGAATTTACTGCGGTATTTACAACTATTGATACCAATTATTTACCTTTAGATGAACAATTGTTGTAATAATCATCGCACCTACTGTTGCTTTTATGCCAATTTGCATTGTGGAAGTAAATTAGCCATCACATTTGTATTAAATGTTTTGCTCTGCAAACGGTTTAATTCCGTATTTATTAATTTAATTTTCGAATACATGGACCGTGTATTCCATTAGAGTTTCGCCGTGACTACAGTGTTAACGTTCTATAATTCTCACGATTTTTAACTTATTCTGATTTTAATTTATCCCATTAAATCTATTTTACTGCAAACCTTTTGAACCATAATGATTTTATTGTTGTTAGGTATATCATTAACTGGAGTACATATTTTTTTGAAACCACTAGAAACAACTATATCACATGGTGAAGTTATTTCTATCAGGTTTTGCCGCTGTCGTCTAAATTGACTTGACGTTTCGCTGATCATGCTGTCAGCTTCTTTCAGAAGGTTTCTAAAGACTGAGTCTTTAGAAAAGTCTTTAGTTAATAGAACGCAGGCTTTCACTGGCTGTTGTCCAATGGTGAAGTTATTTCTTCCGGGTTTTGCGTGGTCGTCTAAATTGACTTGACGTTTAGCTGATCATGCTGGCAGCTTTTTCAGAAGGTTTCTAAAGACTGAGTCGTTAGAAAAAGTCTTTAGTTAATAGAATGCAGGCTTTCACGGCTGTTGTCCAATGGTGAAGTTATTTCTTCCGGGTTTTGCCGAGGTCGTCTAAATTGACTTTGACGTTTCGCTGATCATGCTGTCAGCTTCTTCAGAAGGTTTCTAAAGACTGAGTCTTTAGAAAAGTCTTTAGTTAATAGAATGCAGGCTTTCACGGCTGTTGTCCAATGGTGAAGTTATTTCTTCCGGGTTTTGCCGCGGTCGTCTAAATTGACTTGACGTTTAGCTGATCATGCTGACAGCTTCTTCAGAAGGTTTCTAAAGACTGAGTCGTTAGAAAAAGT
Organism: Aromia moschata; assembly: GCA_029963805.1. NCBI lineage: Eukaryota > Metazoa > Arthropoda > Insecta > Coleoptera > Cerambycidae > Aromia > Aromia moschata. The sequence goes on from JAPWTK010000989.1 coordinate 5,311, forward strand.
CTTTAGTTAATAGAACGCAGGCTTTCACGGCTGTTGTCCAATGGTGAAGTTATTTCTTCCGGGTTTTGCCGCGGTCGTCTAAATTGACTTGGCGTTTAGCTGACTATGCTGGCAACTTCTTTCAGAAGGGTTTCTAAAGACTGAGTCGTTAGAAAAAGTCTTTAGTTAATAGAATGCAGGCTTTCACGGCTGTTGTCCAATGGTGAAGTTATTTCTTCCGGGTTTTGTTGAGGTCGTCTAAATTGACTTGACGTTTCGCTGATCATGCTGTCAGCTTTTAGAAGGTTTCTAAAGACTGAGTCTTTAGAAAAAGTCTTTAGTTAATAGAATGCAGGCTTTCACGGCTGTTGTCCAATGGTGAAGTTATTTCTTCCGGGTTTTGCCGCGGTCGTCTAAATTGACTTGACGTTTAGCTGATCATGCTGACAGCTTCTTCAGAAGGTTTCTAAAGACTGAGTCGTTAGAAAAAGTCTTTAGTTAATAGAATGCAGGCTTTCACGGCTGTTGTCCAATGGTGAAGTTATTTCTTCCGGGTTTTGCCGCGGTCGTCTAAATTGACTTGACGTTTAGCTGATCATGCTGGCAGCTTCTTCAGAAGGTTTCTAAAGACTGAGTCTTTAGAAGAAGTATTTAGTTAATAGAATGCAGGCTTTCATTGTTCAATGGTGAAGCTATCTTCCGTTTTTTGCGGTCGACCAAATTGTCTTGACGTTTCGCTGATCATGCTGTCAGCTTCTTCAGAAGGTTTATAAAGACTGAGTCTTTAAAAAAATTCTTTTAGAAACCTTCTGAAGAAGCTAACAGCATGATCAACGAAACGTCAAGTCAATTTAGACGACCGCGGCAAAACCCGGAAGAAATAACTTCACCATTGGACAAGAGCCGTGAAAGCCTGCATTCTATTAACTATATCACATCTGTGGAAAAATACTTTCTGTTTGTCTACCACAACTTACATTTTTATATTTTTCAATAAAAAACAAATATAACTTTATTATAGAATTTTTTAAAATATATGTGTATGTATAATAACATTGTATATCAAAAAAAATAGGTTTTTCATATAAAAAACAACCATGAAAATGTCCCACTTTTCACCATCTCTTTTAATATAAATTTGAATCAGTTTCACCAGATAAATAACAATTATTACAGGAAGTTTAACCTCACAAGTTCTGAATTACAATAACAAACCTCTGTATTATACAATAAATTAATACTGCTATTAATTTAACCATTATAATTCTATTCAAACAGTAGGTGGAATGTAAAACTTGTACTTTATTATTTAACCCACACCTGTTCCTATTTTTAGAAGTACTTTATTTGTTTCATTGTATCCAAAGATAGGATCAAAAATACTATAAAACATTTGCACTATTGCCGTGTATGTACCATTCCCAGATACATTACCTTGTTGATGGTTTATATAATTTATAACACCATAATATAATACACAACATATATATGTACGTAAGTTTAATAAATCAAGTATTGAATTAATGTTCACTCTGAATGTAAAATATCGTTCTATGTAGATAATGCAGCAGTAAAAATAAAGTGTATAGAAGTTTTTTTATTGCTGAAATAAATTAATATAAATCACCATCGACAATCGCAGCAATGAAATCAAAATAATTTGTAATTCATAAGTAGCAAGATGGTACGCATATAAAATTATATTTTTTACATATTATTAAATATTCTATAAATTATTTTCACTATGCATCTCCTGACAGTGCAATAAAATAACTTTTTTATTGCACGTTTTATTTACAGTGTGAAAACTTTAAGTGTCTGTAAAAACTATTTCTTCACAAAAATCCAGTAAGTCTTAAGAACTGAAGTAATATGTAATATACTGACTCATTATCACAAAGAAGAGTGTTCATTTGATGTGGGTTTAGGGTCCTCGTTTACAGCGAGTATTTTCGGTATTATTAAATAGTATTATAGTATTAATTCCGAAGTAACCATCAAAGCACACCCATTATTTACCACAGTGTAACTAAGTAACAACTAAGCAACATGCATAATTCCAACTGACAGAATCAGGAGAAAAATCTTACGAATCGAATGAAAATGTTTTGGACAAAATCCGATTGTAGGATCATTGCGAAACAATTCGCAAAAAGGTGCGGAAAAAAGGTTTTTTCGACTTTTAGGCACGAAAAAAAAAGTTTTCAAAAAAACAAAAATATCCCGCTGTAGAGCTTGAAAAGACTAATAAAATAGTTTTGGGATCGCTCAAATTGTAAGGTTTTCCAATATCTACCTACAGTTAAATTCTTTGTCAAGCCTTTAATAAAACGGCCCCTATTTCCACAATAATTGTCGTAGAGCAATTTTGCAAAAATCTTCGTGTTCTTGAAGACTTCCTCTACAACCATATCAAATTTGAAGTCGATCTGCAATTGCAACGTGCAATTTTAGAGAGCGCCTGCGTGGACGCACGAGTGAAGAGGAAGTGGCGCGGTAGTGGGGGAACTCTCCTCCCGCGGGCGGAGCGGGCGCCCGGAAAGCGATCGCGCGCGTTCAAATTCGACAAGCCGGAAACAATTGACATTTCTCGGGAACTACTGAAGGAAAATTTACGTTTTTCTGCGCCCCACCACCACGCGGAAGACATTTCTAGGATAAGTACAGATCGAGTAATTGAACATCGAAAAGTCTCTAATTTTTGCGGTATTTTTTTGTGCAAAAAGTTATCGACCGATTTTATTGATCCAAAAACCATTTTTATCTCGTCCTTTTCAAGCGCTATAACGTGATATTCTTTTGTTTTTTACTCAACATTTATTTTTGTGCCTAAAAATAGAAAAAAAATTGTTTTTTGTAACTTTTTGCAACGTTTTCGCTATGTTCCTAAAATATTTCGCTGTCCAAAACATGTGCATTCGATTCAGACGATGTTTTTCCTTGTAAAACCGGTGAGAAAGTGCCGCAACTAATTATTTTAAGAAATAATCTACGTCGCCTGGACTATTATCATATTTATATTACTAACTAAACTATACAAAAAACACAAAGCGTAGAACACAAAAAGTACAAACACAAAATAACCAGAATATACCATGCACGGTTGTTTCCGCATCTTGTTGTATTTAGACAATGCGCTAGTTTGCATGCGGTAAGAAAAGTTTGAAGAAACAAGCGAGGCAGAATAGGCGAGCAGCCAGAATTACACCGCCTATCGTAACTTCTGGTCGTCGCCACTTAGTTTGACACATTGTTGTTATACAGTTTGCACTGTGTTATTCGAACTTCGCTGGGAGGCTATTCTAGTCTCTTTTTGATGCGCCGCGTGTTGTGGTATTTTTGAGGGATTTTTTTTGCCTTACATACCTACAAGTTTAAGTTCTACACAATACCTACCAGATTGTCCTATTCTACCATTATGGTGGACTAAATTATTTGTTTTTTCGAGAACTACAGATATACGAAGTGTGTAAATTGTTATGAGACTGATTTTTTTAATTTCATTTATTCGAATAGAATTACAATTCAGTATTGTCGTCTTTAAAATAACTTGGGAAGTCGCATACAGCGCTGGAGAGGGCTATTCCATTCCTTATAACAGTGCTGGAACTCATATACTGGAATAGCCTTCAGCTGGTTTGTTACAGCTGTTTGAATGTTTTCTATGGTCCTTACAATGATGTCCTTGAGGTGATTCTTCTCAATCTCGGGAAGAGAAAAATTCACAAGGACTCAAGTCAGGCGAATAAGGAGGCTGAGGAGCCACGGGAATGTTTTTACTGGCTAAAAACACGTTTGCTGAAATGGCGGTGTGACAAGGCGCATTGTCGTAATGCAACATCCAGTTGTTCTTGATGTTTAGTCTCACACGCATGAGATTTTTTCGAAGTTTTTCAAGAACCTCTCTGTAAAAGTGTTGATTTAGTGTTTGGCCTGGAGGCACAAACTTTGTGGACAATTTCTGGTTATCAAGCAGATGAAGGCCTTCCTCTATGTGGTTCATCTTCAATCGACTCTCTTCCTTCTGGGAATGTCTTCAAACCACCGAAAAACCTTAGCTTTTGAAACACACTCTCCGTAGGCATCTCCGAAGGCGTGTAGAAAGTTTTGGGAAAAGTATCTGTTGCACTGTATCCAAGTCTGAAGCAAAACCTGATAGCACACCGTTGCTCAAAATTAATATCACTCGTTTTCAAAACGCACTAGCAAAAAAAAAAAAAACGGTTTACGAAAATAGTCACAAAGAACAAGCAAATGACCGTTAACAAGTTAATTATTTCTTTCTACTTCCTTTCCGAGTCCCGTCTCCGCAGCATTGCTAGATCGGACGCTACGTTGCTAGTCTCATTACTTAATTTACACACCTCGTATGTACATATGTATTATATCTACAAATTACTACAAATTTAAAAAGATTTGTACATTATTCAGGAATTCTTCAGTTCTCTTTATTGTTATTCGTAACCTGATACATACCTAGTCTCCTGTTTATCTTCACCTCAAATGCACTAAAGAAGTCTCTACATCAAGTTAATACATTTTTACTGGCGTTTTATTTGTTTTCTTTTCCTGGTGTTGACTTTAATAGTCCTTGAGCCGACATACATCCATTTTGAGAAGTCATTATGCCCAAGTAAGTAATTCTTATTTGCCGGTGCGATCTAAATATGTAGATCTCAGTCAAAACAGATGAGGTGTTAAATATGGTCTTCGTGATACTATCTTTGCTGCAGGTTTATACAGATTTGCATTAACCATAACAATTTTTGAATTGAATGCATTTATTCACGTAACACGATTTCCATTTAAAAAAAAATAAAATATTAATAAAACAGAAAAATGTCCAGTATGACAAATAGGCACATAATCAAAACTCTTTTTTTTTGTTATTACATTCATTCTCAATATTTTTAAAACAAAATGACTCATGGTGTTTTGGGAAGTATGAAAATACATCATTTAGCCTGGTTTCGACAAGTAATTATCTACTAATTGAATTAAAAATAAAAAATTACGCGCATAATATTATACAGAAGGCACTTTTCGTGTAACACTTTTACGATTTTTTGTATATAGTTTTCAGGAAATGATTTTGCAAAATATTGTCTTTCGAGATCAGGATTAAGATAAAAAAATTATCTGTTGTGCAATTAAGTGGGGCTGGCCTAAAACTCTTTAGATTTAACAGGTACGCGATGATATGATCTTGATTATAATGTTAATTAAAGTTTTGTTTATTAATAAGCCGCAGAGAGGTCCTAAATGGCATTTTGATTGATAGTAAAACAGTGCTAGCTTTTTTGCCTAACAGCAGATAGTTATTAGATTTGGTAACGTTCTACGATGGAATTAAATATTACAAAATAACCGTGGACACAAAAAATACAGAAATCTGAATATGGGCGAGCACGTGTCTGTGATTTCTTCTTCAAATTGCTATTACAACTGCACCGTTGAATATCTTTACTTGATTGTTGCTTTATTCAAATGCCTTCCGATTATTTATGGAAAGAATTTCTAGTTCTGTTTCAAAAATAGCATAAGGGATGTTTTCCTGAAGTGCGTCAATAGTTTGTGTATCGTTGGAGTAACGATATCGTTAAAAGTTCTATTTTTTTCCTCGGTTTTTATTTTTGCAAAACCTTCTGAACCGATTTTTATCACCAAAAACTATTTTTTTCGTTTTTTCAAGAGCTATAGCATGCTATTTTTGTTTTACGAAAAAAAAATATTTTCGTCCCTTAATCCGCAAAAAAAACGGTTTTCGGCGCTTTTATCGATTTTTTTACTAAGGTTCTTATATACCGATTTTATCCAAATTTATTTTCATTTCTCCTATCCGAGTAATTTTTAATAATCTCCAAAAAATCAGCAGTATCATTATAACTAAAATCTTTCATGGTTGCTATTGTTGAATGATGAAAAACGTTAATTATTAGGAGATTATTAAAAATTGGTGGGATGTTGTCCATAATACAAGTACTCGGATATGAGAAATGAAAAGAAATTTGGATAAAATCGGTATGTAGGAACCTTAGTAAAAAAAATCGATAAAAGTGCCGAAAAACCGGTTTTTTGCGGATTAAGGGACGAAAAATAATTTTTTTCGTGAGACAAAAAAATAGCATGCTGTAGCGCTTGAAAAAAAACGAAAAAAATTAGTTTTTGGTGATCAAATCGGTTCAGAAGTTTTTGCACAAAAAAATAAAAACCGATGAAAAATGCCCATTTTTTGAAATCGAATTACAAAGGTTCTAATGGTCGCAAAAATAATGAGAACTTTTTACATAAATCGAAAAAAAAAAAAAAAAAAGCGCGCTGAAATCGTCGCTGCCGGACCCCAAGGTAGCTGTGGCGCGGCGTTGCCACATTCACTTCGTGGCTTGTTTTAAGTCGGCTGGGGCTTCCCTTTAAAAATAGTCCAACGGCATCAAATCACAGTTGCGCGATGGCCAAGGAACGTATCCGAAACGGCTGAAAACACGGTTACCGAACTTAGTTCGCAAAAGATCGATTGTTGTATGGCAGATGTGGCACGTACTGCCATCCTGCTGGAACCAAGGCTTGTCAAGTCCAAATTCTCTAATGACGGTCACCAAAAAAAATAAGCATTTTTCTGTAGCTCACTCCATTTACCGCAATGTTGCTACCAACCAGTGGCGGACTAACGGGGGCGGAAGGCGCGGTCCGCCCCGGGCCTCTGGTCCCAGGGGGCCTCCAAATATCGACAAGTTCTTTTGATCAAATCTTAAACAAGGCTAATATATATGCTCAGTACCTATCTAAGTAAGAGGCAGTTTGAAATTGGAGGCCCCGTAGATACAAATAAATACCGGTGATTTATTATTTCTAAAATAAAATTACTTCTACTGCTATTCGTTACCCTGTACATCGCTTAATACTTCTTGATCATTTGTGTATCCGTTGCATCGTGCGAGAGAAGTTTTCCCAAACTTAAACTATAAAAAAAATTATCTTCGATCTACAATGAATCAAGAGCGACTCGTCAATCTGTCCATGATTTGAATTGAAAGAAAAGTTAAAAAGGAAATTCATTTCACTTAAGCTATTGAGGAGTTCGGTAAAATGAAGGCACGAAAACATGTGAAATAGCTACATACTATAAATAAAAACTACATTTTTGTTGCTGATTCGTATTTTATCTTCCTCATCCATATCTATATTCTATGTGTATGTAAGTAAATTACAATTATCTGCTAGAGCCTAGCATAGACACATTATATAGGTACATAGAACTTTAATTTTAATACAAACTTTTTTGTTGACGGTACTATTAAAATAAGAGTAACCATGAAGACAAATCAAACGAGCCCAAACACGATGGGTTTATCATGTGTACCTGGAGTGGGTACTGGAACCTTCGGCGTAGAAACAAAAAACTGGACGTTTTCCACGAAACACCGAACTACTACACTTTTCTCGACGCGCGTTTCGCCAACCAAGTTGGCATCTTCAGGGAGAAGATTAAAACAGTTTTAATCTTCTCCTGAAGATGCCAACTTGGTTGGCGAAAGCGCGTCGAGAAAAGTGTAGTAGTTCGGTGTTTTTCGTGGAAAACGTCCAGTTTTTTTTATCATGTGTAGTTAAATAATTTCTATGGCCATCTTCCGTCTCCATTGTCCCTTAAGATTACATTGTCACCGACTTTACATAAGCATTCAAAATTTCAGCAAAATTGGTTGAGAGGAACTGGTTTGAATTTAATTTGCAACATTTGAACTAAACATACACACTCGTACATATAAATATGAACTGAATAAAAAGCTTGTAAAAATACATCAACTTCTAAGACCGGGGACCTCATTCAGTTTTGCCGCCCCGGGCCCCTGACAGGATTAGTCCGCCATTGCTACCAACTTCAATTTGAAAAAAGTAGGGACCATTAATACCGACACTCCAAAACGCCCACTAAACACTCTTTCAGAATGCATTGGCTTCTCTACGACTACGTGTGGATTTTCGGATCATCAAATTCTGCAATTCTGTTCAAACTAGGTCAACATTAAAATTATGAGAGTACTGCTGAATGCAAATGGAGACCAAAGTTCTGAGAATAACAGACTTATTTTTGAACATGCCATATCTACAACCAAAACATGTTTTTTGGGTAGACTAGACACACTTGTTTCGTTACAAATATAGCACTACGTATTATGCAAATGCGAAGTCATACTTCACTTTTTAGATGCAAAAAATATTTTAAATTTAGTTTCTATATACGAGTAGAAGCATTCTAATCAAAATTTTACATGGATATGTAGCTCCCTACTTGACAAGAACTTAACTGCACAAGAGGATTAATGTCATAAGCGTAAGGTGGCCATTCTTTATCATATCCTATTCGCGTTGATTTCTACAAATTAAATAATTTGATAATAATTCGAAGCTGTTAACTGTAGCTGAAATTACTCATTTGTAGACAATTCCCTGGCTATCAAAAAAGCAAATCAGCATGCATTTGCATCTTCGACTTTGGGTCTTGGAGAGCTTAAAGTGTGCCATTCTATGCTTTGGCGCTTGGTTTACGGGGTCGTACTCAACAAAATCTCTCAACTCAACAAACAAATCTCATCACCAGTAATGACACTTTTCATAAAATGGGATCATTTTTAATCGATTCAAAAAAGTCAAAATATCCTAATGTCCTTTTGTTCCTGCGAAAGGTTTTTTGGAACCATTTTTGTGCAGATTTTTCTCGTCCCCAATTCGTTAATCAAAATCTCATAAAAAGTGGTGTGATTCAAATTTAAGTCTTCCCCGATCATTCTTGTCGTCAACCGACTATCTCAACGCACAAGATCCCGTATTCTATCCACATTCATGTTCTTGAAGATGAAGACCTTCCGCTGTGTGGTTCATCTTCAATCGACTCTCTTCCTTCTGAGAAATCCTTAAACCAACGAAAAACGTGAAAAAACACTGTCTCCTTAAGCGAAAGTATCCGTTGCGCTGTGTCCAAGTCTGAAGTAAAACCTCATAGCACACCGTTGCTCAAAATTGATGTCACTCATTTTTAAAATGCACTAGAAAAAAAACGGTTTACGAAAACAGTCACAAAGAACAACCAAATGATTCTAACAAGTTCAAACTTGTACTGAAGGTGCATTACATGTTAACCTACCGCCCTTCCAAGTGCCGTATCCGCAGTGTTGCTGCTTTTATTAGGGTAATGAAATATGTGCTGCAACGCAGGGCTCGGCCCTATAAAACTCTATGATAATGGGAAGTATAAACGCGTGTAAAGCAAAGTATAAACAGTTTAACACGCGTGACAGCAAACTTTCGGAACCCTAGTAATTATCATTTTGATTATTGTCTTCCCATCTTGTAAAACAACAGTGTTATAATAAGATATTACCAAAGAAAATATTAAAGTTTTAGAATTAGAACAGTGTCTGATATTAATTATGAATTTACTGGCCACATTAAAAATAAAACATATAATTTTTAACTCTCTTTTCTCGCATAAAAAAATAATACGCGATGTACAGTGGGCAGTAAGATACACTAATAATTACAGTACTAAAAAATTAATTTTGGGGAAGCCCAAACAACGTAGAAAGTTCAGCTTTTTATGGCAATTTCACACCTGCGTAGTGCAAGCATCTCTAAATTTATGGACCATAAAACTGATATAAACAAAAAATGAGTCATATTAAGACGGAACCTCGCCTAGAGGTACGGACTCGAGTACTCAATAATTTCCACTAAATAAACAACTAATTAGTCTACTTAAGTCTAAGGTTATTAAGGCTTGTCTTTTGGAACTAATTAAGGATTGCATATTGGCGCTCCATAGTACAGCAGTTTTGAAGTATTTTGAAAAATGTACACGATTATTTTAATTGCTGGATGTTGAGCGGAACTTTCGTGACTGCTATGATGGCTATTTATTAATATTAATCGATCAGTATTGACTATTGACCTTAATCTGAACGCCCTATTTGAAATACATAATATTTACCTTACGATGTAGAGCTTCTGAAGGAAAGACTAGTGATTTATTACTTTACTCTCACATTCGAAAATTTAAATGTTGAAGCTTAGCCATGCACGTAAAATGAAGAATTAAAGAAATTGACCTCGATGAAAATCTGAGTAAATCGTAGGTACAATGAAAAAAAAATACGTGGTTTTATTCTTTTTGTAGTCATAAAATGTGTAATTTTTTCAATTGAATTACGTTGGTACCCTGAAGAGATTGAGGTCGAATAAATTAGAGAAACTATGTGTAGAGCACAGAAAGAAAAGTTTTTGTGTAGAGAAACTTTGATTTCCAAAATTCTCAGTATGGTAGAAAAGCCCTGAAGAAATTTTAAAATCTCGTTGCCTTTGTTTTCGACACATTTCCAAATATCGTCACTGTGTTCTTCATTCGCCAACATTTTCTTGTGCATACCATATACATATTATGTCTCACATTTCTTCATTATAAAATAAGTTATATGGCGGAATTTTTAACTTAACTTTAATAAGTTTTTTCAAAACCTCTTACCTTTCAAAACCAGTTATAATGCTAACAAATGGCAAGTTTGACAAAACAGAAAAATTGAAACTTCTTTATTTGCATTCTTTTACTCAAAGATTACTATGAAAAACTGTACATTTCGTAATCCTCAAGGTCTGTGCCCAATGCTCCAAATTTTTAAAAATGTTTTACAATAAAATTGAAAATAAAATTATAACTTTGACACTCTAGCTTTGTTACTATTAACTTTTGGACTAACAGTAAGTTCTGAGTTTTGAGTTTTTAAGATTTAAGGTTTAAGAGTTTTGCTATTGTTTATTATTGTATAATGCATTATTAACGGTGCACCCTGTATATTTTGCAATATCTTTAAATTCGTCTAAATCAAAAGTAAAGGCTTAATTGTTAGGACCAACATTATTTGTAATGTAAACGTAAAAATAACTGAACTGACAAAACGAAATAAAAGAAACTTTGTTTAGATTTCGCCAAAACACATAAATGCACATCATCACAGCACGAGTCTAAATCTTCTGAACATCTGGTTTTTCCCACACATCAAATCACTTCTGTGGTTTGTAACAAACATTAGTTTTTCCTGAAATATTCCGTCTTATCCAATTTTTCTGAGAAAAAAACGTTTTTTTTTCCAACATTCAGTGTTTCCGGAAATATTAAACTTCTAATAGAAGTTACTAGACAATACATTTTTAATTAAAAGGTATATAATATCATTTCTACTACTAAGCGATTTCTACTTAGTGCGTAGGTATGTATTTTTCTAAATATTCAGTAAAAAATAATATTTTGCATACATAAAACGGAAAACTTTTTATTAGGTATTTATGGTATGTATATTTGTAAATATTCAGTAAAATATAATATTTTGAATAAATAAAACGGAAAACTTTTTTAGGAAGTTACAAATTACCCTTATCTATTCTGTAACAGTTATGCCGATTTTTTTTATAAGAAACTTGTTCAATTTCTTCATAAAACGGTATCCCATAGCTTGATTAGGTACGGGAAAAAATGTATAAAAATTAAATTAAAAGAAATTGTTGGAAATATCTCATAGTCATGGACCTTGAAGTATTGACACAGTATAACTGCCTTTGTTCTTGCCTTAACCACTGATACATATTTTTTACGATGAAATTATACGTCACTGTAATTACTAATTGATTGAACTGGAGATAAGCTACACCCATACCAGAAAGTTCCGTATCCCTTATTACACCGTAATGCATATTTTTTTTATTTCAGGAAACAATTAGGTGCTAAAACAGTTATCACAGAGAAAGAAATTATTGCATCCTGTTTTAAGAATTTCAGAAAAGTAATGCTTTTGCTGACAATGTGTTTTTGAGACCAGTTTTTCGGCACAAAAAAAAAACAAATACGCTCTAAATAACTATTGGCAGAATACAAGCAAATAATATTGATAATAGTCTAAAGTCCAGCGATTATATTATTTCCTTAATGGCTAAAGCAATTAACTTTAATCATATTTTTCATCAACAATAATGACTGTTTGTGAGTGAAGTTGGCTAACCCAATTAAATATGCGTTGACAATGATGATATTTTTTGTATTTAAGTTTATAATGAATTTCGAGAAGAGAGGTGGATATTCTATGATATTACGCATAGAAAACTGAAGGAACTGAAGTGTTTTGAATTTCATAAAAATGCAATTTCTAGCATATTTAACCGAAATATCTCGAAAATGATCCTAAAATCAGACAATTTTGAGTCGGACTCTTATTCACCGTCAAATTAGTCATTCAAATGACAATTAGGTTTAGGTTACAAACCTTATATTTTCATATATACAGTTTGTGTAAAGTCGACATTGGCCAGTTGTGAGAAAGGACAAATGCTACACTTCTCATTCTAACAACAAGCATAGATGGTTAGAGGGCCGGTATTATTCCCTCACTACCTTCGATGCGCGTGCGGTTGCTTTTTGTGTGTCGTCTCACTTCTATTTGTCCTTTTTCATAACTGGCCGATGTCGGCTTTACACATACGGTATAATGCTCTCTTTATAAATACCTCACTTTCTATATTTAGAGAAATAAAATGTATTCTTGATATTTTAATATACTTTAAAGAAAAAACACAGGTACGGAAATGGTCTACTCTTTGGTTTCACCATTCTACAACAAAACAATGTCGAACCTAAGTGAATTATAGATATAAGCCAATACAGCGCGATTTTTTGGTGTTTTTTAGAGTGAAAAGTACCGACCAAAAAAAAAATTAAACATGTCCTTGATATTTGGAGGCTCGTTTCACCACCCTTTCCTACTATAGACGGGTACATATGTATAGTTGGAAAGGTCGGTGAGACGAATGTCCAAATATCAAGGACACATATCAAGGATAATATATTTAATTATTTTTTCTCGTAACATATGTACATATGTTACGAGAATTATTGTAACACTTTTTACTCGGCAAAAAGCTTTTATTATTGAATTAATTTGATCACAACAACTATCCACTTAAAATCACACTCAAAGTATCGCTACTAAATATCGTGGTCTAAATATCACCCGGTATATCACTTTGATCTTCACTGGACTACGTTCCAATTCAAACTGACTCCATGGGGTTCGCCGTCGTGCTTCCATCACCTAATTCAGTACACCATCCTAATTCTCTGGAACAATCGCGGCGAAGCTTCCCGTTTATTCTATCACTTTCCCGTAGTCCATCTTGCTGGCTTCCAATATTTTGACTGTATTAATCTCGTACAGGCAACCAACAATTCACCGATGTTTTTCTGGTAGAATATGTCACAGTATGTACTCTTAAATTAGAAACCAGCCAAGAAAATAAAAAGGAAGTAAGACCTGAGCGAAGGATAAAAAAAGACAGATATAATTATATCTGGTATGGCAATTGCCATACGTAACAGGCACGTCCCAGTGTGGGCGGGCCAGTGATGACGTAGTGGACCGATTCGCATTTGTTGGTGATTTTGTACCCTCCATATTTCAATAAAGATAAAGCCCCCACACCTCGGAAGCCAAATACTGGAGTGGGAACAGCTCGTTATGATTTGTGTAACTTCTCGGCAACGTCTGCGTCTGTCTCACTTAATGTGCCTCTCTCTTTACATTTGGAGAATAGAATTCAGTTCACACATCGTATGTACTAGATATAGAACCAAACTTTGTACAACTTAACGATAACACTAGATAATTCCACTAGAATAGTCCCCTGGGATTAGAAGGATATCACATTCTTCCCGTGACATAATCACAGACTTATGACATATGGAACGAATGCAAAAGATGTTGCAACTTAATTGAGTATTCAGCAAGTAGTTACTGAGCCCGTCTGGCAAAATAGGGACCAAAATCAGTTCAAAGTTTCCTAAATTAACGTTTGGTCCTATTCCCAATGTATATATTAAATACATACATACAAATACAATATATACTCACCTATTTTTTTTTAAAGTTTTATACTTACTTTTATAAACTTTTTTTTATAAAGAAGAACCATTATGGTAAAAAAAAAATCTGTCCCGGTAGAGTAAACATAACAATATCTCCACATCCCAGAATATATTACGCAGTTTTTATAAACGTCTTTATACTTAGGTATGAGAGTAGGGCCAGATATTTCGAAAAATATTTTATTTCCATCTATAAAAAATTGTATTTCTGTCGGTACTTAACTAAGAGGTGTGTAAATTAAGTAATGAGACTGATTCTTTTTATTTTCTTTATTCCAATTGAATTACAATTCAGTATTGTCTCCTTCACAGCTTTCAGCTGGTCGGTTAAAGCCGTTTGAATGTTTTCTGTGGTCCAAAATGACGTCCCTTGAGGTGATTTTTTCAATCTCGGGAAGAGAAAAAAATCACAAGGACTCAAGTCAGGCGAATAAGGAGGTTGAGGAGCCACTGAAATGTTTTTACTATAAATAGAATATTGTCAATGGGAATAATAGTCTATTTATAGTGCGTACATTTTTTACGTACTAATTATATTATCGTAAAATGCATAATATTGCACTTTACGATAACGACCAAGTATGATGCGTGCGTAAAGGTAATACTTTAAGAATTGCCATTGGAAACAGAAAATTAATAAACACTATAATACGGGAAAGTATTTCAATAAAATAAAAAAACTCTCATATGGACTCGACAACGCGAGGGACACGCTTTGCCCACATACCGCCTCATTCAGGTGTTTGCCGTTTTTCGTCCTATAATTTCAAAACGAATAAAATTCGCGTAAGAGCGAGAAACAATATTAAGGAGAGCCGATAGCCGATTGAACAGCAGGTGCAGCGATAATTTAGCATCGGATTGTGTTACCTTTCTACGGATAATGTAGCGCGTGGTGTTCTGGCATTCCGCATAGGTGGTCATGACAAAAATCCGGTGCTATCTCGGCGCATAATGGTCAAGTAGGTGGCTAATAGGTGCAGCCATTATTCGCTCGGGGAATTATGTCTAAATATCTCGGGTTTGCGGCAGATACCGCGGACGAATCGCCCCGAAGACACAATAAATCTCCGAGCGTCCATAAACCTACATAATGCGTGTAGATCCGGGAATATATAAAAAAAAATCGTTTAAGATCTTGTCTTGTTTATTGCCTGCCATTTCCTGAACATAATCTAAAGAGAACATTTTTTTCTAATTAGTTCACGAACCTCTCCTGTTATTGTTACGTGCAACAGTAGGTCGTAGATAATGCAATAGGGGCGACGCTTGGTTAGAGACAAGAAGACATGAAGAGTTAATCAAAGAGTTTGCAAAGATTTATTTATAATTGAGAGGCAACAAAATGAAAATAAATATGTACAGGGTTTTCGATTATGTCTTAACACCTAGCTACATGGTTTACGAAATACGAGGTGTATAAATTAAGTAATGAGACTGATTTTTTTTTTTATTTATTTTCTTATTCGAATAGAATTACAATTCAGTGTTGTCTCCTTCAAAATAACTTCCTTGGGGAGCCGCACAGCGCTGGAGACAGCAGCAATGCTGGAACTCATGTACTGGAATAGCCTTCAGCTTATCGGTTACAACCGTTTGAATGTTTTCTATGGTCCCAAAATGACGTCCCTTGAGGTGATTTTTCAATCTCGGGAAGTGAAAAAAGTCAGACGGACTCAAGTCAGACGAATAAGGAGGCTGAGGAGCCACAGGGATGTTTTTATAGGCTAAAATCTCGTCTACTGAAATGGCTGTGTGACAAGGCGCATTGTCGTGATGCATCATCCAGTTGTTCTTGATATTTGATCTCCCAAGCATGACCCTTTTTCAAAGTTTTTCAACCTCTATGGCCTGGAAACATAAACTCATCGTGAACAGCTATCAAAAATGCAAATCAGCATGAATTTCAGCACATTCTTGCTTTTTGGGTTTTGGAGAGCTTGTGTGCCATTCCATGCTTTGGGACTTGGTTTCAAGGTACTCAAACACCCAAGTCTCATCACCAGTAATGACACGTTCTATACAATGGGGATCATTCCAAAAAGTCAAGAGACCTTTCTCTACTGATGTCCTTTTGTTCCTGCGAGTTTTTTGGAACCATTTTTGAGCAGATTTTTCTTATCCCAAATTCGTTAGTCAAAATCTGATTAACAGTGGTATGATTCAAATTTAACTCTTACCCAATCATTATTGTCGTCAGTCGACGATCTGAACGCACAAGATCCCGTATTCTATCGACATTTTCATCGATTCTTGAAGATGAAGGCCTCCGATGCGTTGTTCATCTTCAATCAACTCTCTTTCTTCTGAGAATGCCTTAAACCACCGAAAAACCTGGGCTCTTGAAAAAACATAGTCTCCGTAGGCGTGTTGAAGTTTTGCAAAAGTATCTATTGCGCTATATCCAAGTCTGAATCAAAACGTGATAGCACACCGTTGCTCAAAATTTTTGTCACTCATTTTTAAAACGCACTAGAAAAAACCGGTTTACGAAAACAGTCACAAAGAACAAACAAATGACTCTGACAAGTTCAAATTTGTACTGAAGGTGCATTACATGTTAACCTACCACCCTTCCAAGTCCCGTCTCCGCAGTTGCTACGTTGCCAGTCTCATTACTTAATTTACACACCTTGTATATTGATAATTTTCTTCGAGAACTCTTCATCCTGATTTCAGAAATACTTACTTCATTGACATTTCATTCAAAAGTTTAAAATTATTAAATTTTTTAAAAAAAGCTAAATAATTATATTGGAACTGTCTGGCACTAGATTGCCATAGAAAAAACAATAAATGCATATTATACTCCATTTGGACATTTATCAATAAATACTCTTGTATTATTCTCAAAGGCCTAAAGAAGTTGAGGTATTTACATTTGAAAATGGTAAACATAAAAAATTATTCGTCTATTACATTCACATTATAGCAAAATTCATGCATACATAATATGCATGATGACCAGCATTATTTTCGAAAAAAAATATGGCCCAGTCACACCGTCAATCCAAGAACCGCACCAAACTGTCACTGGTTGTGGTTGGAGAAGTTGTTCGACTATTACAAAACTATAAAACACTTCTTAATGTAAGCCCATACAAAAATTCTAAGTTCGATCCTATTTACCCTAAAAGTGAAAAGTAATCAACTTTCCGAAGATTAAATCCGAAGAAGTCGAATTTAGACGGCGACAATACAGGCGAAAATTGGAGTCGCTCTTAGTTATATGAAGTAGAGATGTGTAGTTCGTGACCGAAAAATTCGAACGAACTATTCACTTTGAATGAACTGAACGAACTGTTTCACTCTCTTAGCAGGTTATAGTTCGTTTTGAACTGTTTTTCAGTTTGAAATATTTCGTTCGCCGATAGATTGGGAATCAACAGACCGGATGGGACGCGTGAAATAGAATGAACTGGTTTAACAGTGTAACTGAAATAAGTGACAAACGCCGACTGTCATAAAAAACGTTTTATTTTTCAAGGCGGCACCAGTGAAACATGCCGAAATGGAACTTAACTAAATGGACCATAAACAAATAGAAAAACTTCGTGTATATGATATGCCGCGCTGACATTACTGTTGTCAAATTATTCTTGTTATATTTTCGATGACTTTTTATTATTTTGAGTTTGGTACAGACACGCCACTGTTTAGTCATACTGAAATATTCATGATGATCAAATATAGAATAAACATAATTTTAAACCAATTCAGTATTATTTATAAACAATATAAAATATGCGTAGAAATACAAATAATAGTTTTGTGTTTAATGAAACGAATGACAACATATTTTTATCAATCATTGTTATATACTGGGTACTAGTGTGTACTGTTGTTCGTAGCTGCCGCTGCCGAAATTTCGGTCCTTGTGCGTTGATTGTCGACTACCGCGTTCGTACGCATCAACGTTCATTTCATCGTTTCACAACAGAAATGTAGGAACGAAAGAACTATAGTTCATTTCGAACTGTAAAAAAGAACTATTCAGTTGGATGAACTGTTTCGGTACGAACTATTCATCAAAGTGAACTAGAATTCCCATCCCTAATATGAAGAATAATAAAACATATCCCATTAGTTCAAATTTAGTCGCATTAACTCTGCGTTGTAGAATTATAGGACGAAAAACAGCACTTGAATAAAACAGTATGTAGGCAAAGCGTACTCGCGGTTATCCGTGTGAGTTTTGTGTATTCCGTTTACGAACCCGTGCCGTGGAATTCATTTGAATTTTAGATTTTACATTTGATTTCTAACTGAGCAAAATTGCCCACATACCGTATGGTTTTAATGAACAATTCAATGCAAATCAGTAATTAATTAACCGTTAATGGATAATAGTGCAATAAAATTAATTGTGGTGGCTGTTTCGACCACAAAGATGTGTCGTGTACTACAGATATTATACTAGTAGTGCTACAGATTATTTTAATTGCTTATAAATATACGAGGTGTGTAAATTAAGTAATGAGACTGGCAACATAGCGCCCGATCTACCAACACTCCGGAGACGGGACTTGGAAGAGCGGTAGATTAACATTCAGTAAGTAATGCACCTCCAGTACAAGTTTGAACTTGTTAGAGTCATTTGTTTGTTCTTTGTGACTGTTTCCGTAAACAGTTTTTTTCTAGTGCGTTTTAAAAATGAGTAACATTAATTTTGAGCAACGGTGTGCTACCAGGTTTTGCCTCAGACTCAGACACAACGCAACGGATACTTTTGTACAACTTCAACACGCCTACGGAGACAGTGGTTTTTCAAGAGCCCAGGTTTTTCGGTGGTTTAAGGCATTCTCAGAAGGAAGAGAGTCGATTGAAGATGAATCACGCAGCGGAAGGTCTTCATCTTCAAGAACCGATGGAAATGTCGAAATACGGAATCTTGTACGTCCAAATCGTCGGTTGACGACAAGAATGATCGGGGAAGAGTTAAATTTGAATCACACCACTGTTCATCAGATTTTGACTTGAACGAATTGGGGATGAGAAAAATCTGCGCAAAAATGGTTCCAGAAAACCTTTCGCAGGAACAAAAGGAGAGAAAGGTGTCTTGATTTTTAGGAATCGATTGAAAATGATCCTCATTTTATGGAACGTGTCATTACTGGTGATGAGACTTGGGTGTTTGAGTACGACTCGGAAACCAAGCGCCAAAGCATGGAATGACACACTTCAAGCTCTCCAAGACCCAAAAAAGCTAGAATGAGCATGTCGAAGATCAAATGCATGCTGATTTGCTTTTTTGACAGCCAGGGAATTGTCCACCAAGAGTTTGTGGCTCCAGGCCAAACACTAAGTCAACACCTTTACAGAGAGGTTCTTGAAAAACTTCGAAAAAGGGTCATGCCTGTGAGACCAAACATCAAGAACAACTGAGTGTTGCATCACGACAATGTGCCTTGTCACACAGTAAATTTCAGTAAACGAGTTTTTAGCCCGTAAAAACATTCCTGTGGCTCCTCAGCCTCTTCATTCGTCTGACTTGAGACTTTTTTTCTTCTAGAGATCGAAAAATCACCTCAAAGCAAGTCATTTTGGGACCATAGAAAACAGTCAAACGGCTGTAACCGACCAACTGAATGCTATTCTAATATATGAGTTCCATCATTGCTATGAGGAATGGAAGAACCGTCTCCAGCGCTGTGTGACTTCCCAAGGAACTTATTTTGAAGGAGACAATACTGAATTGTAATTCTATTCGAGTAAGAAAAAATAAAAAAGCAGTCTCATTACTTAATTTACACACCTCGTATAGCAGTTCATAAGGAAGAAATTCGTATTTATTTAGTTGCCTGTTTTCTCAAAAATCTGTATTATTCGATTAAAATTGGTTAAAATACCTCTACGGTATTGATACTGGAAAGTATCGCCCCCTAGTGTGCGTAAATGGGACTAGACGTCTCCATCTAAATTGGTTTCAACAAAAAAAGTTCTGATGTTTCCAACAAAGTTGGCTCATTCAAAGTTGTCTTTCCCGAGCACACGCTAATGGTAAATCCGTAAAATGCTCGTGATGCGACAATGATTTCCCGTTGATTGTCCCATTGATGTTGTGAATGACAATGAACGGGGAATAATTATTATTGCATGATCTTTTAACGGCTTTACCGTTAGCGTGTGCTCGGAAATGACTTCGGTGATCGAAGGAGCTTTGTTGGACACACCAGAATACGTCTAGTCCCATTTATGAACACTAGAGGACGATACCTCCTAGGTAACAACATTTTATCTCTCCTGAACGAGATATGTACAAGCTGACACGCTTTCTTCGTCGTTCGCCGTCAGAAGATCGAAATCCGGATCTGTGTTGGCACTCTTCTACAGGGTGTCCGGAAATTGAGTGTACAACGTAATATCACAGATTCCTCAACCCAAAAGAAAACGATTTAGGCCAACTTGCATATAGCCTAAGCTGCGTCATTTCGCCGCTAGAGGGCCTCAAAATTCCGGAAAAAAAATAGTTTCTCGAATAACTCTTCTAAAACGCGGACACTAATTTTGATAATTTTTGGAATACAGCTTTAGACAAACAATTGACGTTTTTTTAGTGCTATACAGGGCGCTTTCGAAAATATAGATAACTCACTCTGGACACATAAAAATGATTTATTTACCTACGTAAATTAACCTATTTTAATTTGTGAAAAATATCTAAATAATAAATAATGGTAATTTTATAATGCTATTATAATAGCTCTCTCATAATTCTAAAGTTCTTGGCCAGAGCACCAACCTTATCGTAATACCTCAACCAGAAAGTTTATATACCGATATTATAATATGCCATTTCGCTACTTTCTGTTAAATGTCAAATTATTAAAATATTAAATGAAGCAAAATTGTCCAACGTTGTTTTTATCATTATGAAAACCTTATAACAAATTATGCTAAATTGTTGTATTATTGGGATTTTCTGTAATACCAGAAGTAGGTATTATACATAATTTGTGTAAAGCACAGCACGAGCGAGTACATATAAGATTTATGTACCTGATTTTCCACCTACAATCCCCTAAAAAAATGTCTATTTGATTGTGTTTATCTAATAATTTCTGAGATTTAAACAGCACTGACTGAATGTTTATTGCTCAACGAAGGTAAAACATGTTTTTGCAATTGCATAAAAGCTTTAAGATTCATTTCTTATTGAGTATTAGCCTATAATAGAAAACAATTGTGGTACGAAGCGAATAGTGAAAGTTATTGACTGATTTTTACGAAAATTTTATGTATATCACGTCGTCTGCTTAAAAACCTTTTAAAACAAAATTTCTTGTCTTGCTCTATGTTTTAAGTATGTGTTACGTACCTTAAATATTTTTCTGTTTAATCATAATCTGAAGAAATTATTTATCTCTACAGGGTTTGTCCGGAAAGTAATGTCAGTGAATTTTTTTCCCGAAACTGTACGCGCCAGCCCGCGCTTTACGTTCTGGGATTGTGGTGGGGGGATCTGGCAACAAGATCCAACAAGCGTCAGTTGGCTACCGGTCGTTGTAGCGGTCGCATCACTCGTTCTTTGAGAGTCGTTACAGTGACCCGGTGCAAGAAAAAATGCAACGTTAACTTGAGCAACGGATGGTCATCAAGTTTTGTGTGAAACTGGAGAAGAGTGCTGTGGAAACCATTCCAATGTTGAAGAAGGCTTTCGGCGTCGATTGTCTTTCGGACAGGCAAATTTTCCGGTGGCACAAGGCCTTCGCAGAAGGTCGGGAAGATGTCAACGACGAGAACCGCGCTGGACGGCCATCAACCTCCAGTTCCAACGACAATGTGAAACGTGTGCGTGACTTATTGAACACTGACCGTCGTCTAAGTGTCCGTTTAATTTCCGAAACATTCGACATTACGAAAACCATTGTTCACGAAATTGTGTCGGAGTCTTTAGGAATGAGGAACATGTGCGCGAAGCTCGTGCCAAAAGTGCTAACGGACGATCAAAAAGCGAGGCGCGTCGAAACCTGCCAAGAACTTTTGGACACGTGCGAAAACAACCCCGCTTTCCTTGATGGCATTTACCTTGTCATTACCGGGGACGAAAGTTGGATCTTTGAATACGATCCGGAGACGAAGAGGCAAAGTGCGGAATGGCACACGTCGAACTCCACTCGCCCCAAGAAGGCCAGGATGTCCATGTCAAAGATCAAGACAATGCTGATTGTCTTTTTTGATTGCCGGGGGATTGGTCCATCATGAGTTCGTTCCGCAGAGGACAACCGTAACCGGAAAGTTTTACGTCGAGGTGGTGAAGCGGCCGAAACGCAGGGTGAATCGCGTCCGCCCAGACATCTCAAAATCCTGGAAGCTTCACCACGAGAATGCGCCTTCGCACACCTGCTTCCTCGTGGCCGATTACCTCGTCAAAGCAGGCATCACCGTTGTTCCCCAGCCTCGCTACAGCCCCGATGTGCCCTCCCCCCAGACTTTTTTCTGTTTCCGCGCCTCAAAACCCCAATGAAAGGACAGTATTTTGGGTCGGTGAAAAACATTCAGAAGGCTTGCACCGACGCTTTAAAGGCTATTCCGGAAAACGACTACCGTGCGGCTTTTGATGCGTGGAAGACCCGCTGGAACCGATGTCTGGACGCAGGAGGAATGTATTTTGAAAGCCTCTAAAGATTTGTACACATAGAACCAATAAAAAACATTTTTTAAAGCTCACTGACAATACTTTCCGGACAAACCCTGTATTTCAAAAGAACACCATCAATATTCTGCTCGTAGTATATACATAAATCATATAAATAATAAATTGAACATTAAATATCGAACATAATACATGGGTTCTTTAACACGGCACTGTTAAGAATAATAAAGTGGCAAGAAATAATGCTATACAAGTTCCAATTTATATATGTTGCAAACAAAATAAAAAGTTGACAGCATCGATTGAACAACTTCTTTCGTTTTTTACTAATTCCCGAACATCTTGTTCTCTCTGAGTAACAGAATCAAAACGGAAAATCGATCAATCAATCGAAATTATCCGAGAAGACTTATCGCAATAACCAGACATTTATCACTTGCTGAAGCTAGTTCCGCATGGTCAGTTGGTCAGTACCTACTGAAGGAGAGTGGGAGGGGAGGGATACCATCGCCTAGCGCAGGACGTGACTTCTTGAAAGCCCCGCGGCTTCCTTGTACAACTTATTTTAAATACGGCTTTTCTCTTACCTACTACTGTCCGAACGCGTCTAGCGGACTTGCTCTCGCAGATACACACTTGCATTAATAGTCCAGTACGCAGGAATCTAAAATCATCAAAAAGTGTTCATGAAACATATAGGGCTAATTTTTACGGTTTCCTATGTATTTTTTTTTTGCGTAGAACACAATGCGCGGGGTTCGTAGAGCTGAAACCGTCCGCTATTTTTTAAAATTAGCAATTAGTGAAAAAAAAAGGATTTTTTTTTTCACATTTTAGCCTATTGAATTTCCAAAATTTTAAGCCCAACCCGAAGTCTCCGAAGTGCTATTGTTAACTTGCAAATGACTGCTGAAGTTGAAAAAGTGTCTTTTTTCATTATTTTTTTTTACTTCCACAGTAGGGCAACTGTAATCATGAAATTTCTTGGAGGGACTTCTATTTGTAGTATAAAGTTACAAAAAAAAAGTTCAGTTCGATCCGTTATTAACTTTTCGAGTAATTAACGATCGAATTTTTTTGCAAGCCTTAATTAACAATGACGCCATTTCTTTGTTTATTGTACGATGTTGACCGGGTTGGGCTAGAAAACCATAAATTTCTTCAAGTTTGCGAGACATTTTTGAGATTTTGAAAAATATTAATTTGGGCCAGTTTTGTAACGTTTTCTACGCGACTACCTTTTTTGACGCGACGTATACATATATTGTTTTAGCATTGTCGCTTCGAAATTCTCGGAATTGTGACTATAATATCTTGACGCCCATTTTGTTTTTGAAATAAGCGACTTGAAGCGTATTTTCAATTTTATCAATTTCAACAATATATACGTCGCGTCAAAAAAGGTAGTCACGTAGAAAACGTTATAAAACTGCCCCAAATGAAAATTTTTCAAAATCTGAAAAAGTCTCGCAAACTTGAAGAGATTTATGATTTTTCTAGCCCAACCCGGTCAATATCGTACAATAAACAAAGAAATGGCGTAATTGTTAATTAAGGCTTGCAAAAAAATTCGATCGTTAATTACTTGAAAAATTATTAACGGATGGAGCTGAATTTTTTTTGTTTCATACTACAAATAGAAGTCCCTCCAAGAAACTTCATGATCATAGTCGCCCTATTTTCGAGGTAAAAAAAATAGTGAAGAAAAGGCACTTTTTCAACTTCAGCAGTCATTTGCAAGTTAACAATAGCACTTGGAGACTTCGGGTTGGGCTTAAAATTTTGGACATTCAATTGGCTACAACTTCTTAGATACATATGCTATATAAAATATGCCAAGAAACGGAGATAAAAGCAAAAATTTGAAAAAAATACTTTTTTTCACAAATTGTTAATTTAAAAAAAAAATTGCGGACGGTTTCAGCTCTACGAATCCCACGCATTGTGTTCTACGCAAAAAAATACATAGGAAACCGTCAAAACTAGCCCTATATATTTCATGAACACATAAAAGTGTTTGCCTACTGTACTGTAAACCGGGCGGCATGAAGACCAATCCCATCTAGAATATTCTAGTTTATAGATTTGTGATTTATATCCTTTATCTCTATTACCTATTAACCCAGTACTATACAAGCGTGTATTACAGATAACGTTCATCTTACCAGTTTTACCACTGTTTTGCCACTTCTTTATTAGCAGGGAATGATAACACTGTGCATGAAATTCCTCTCCGCCAAACTAATGTGTTATTTCTATTATTTCTACCTATGTAACCCTTACTCTGACCTGTAAATTGTCGGATCACATAGCAAAATATAAACAACATCAACAACATTTTTCTGGTCTTTCCTATCAACCTGCCAAGTGGCGACTGTTTATTGACTCTGTTATGCTGTAAATATGAAAGAAACGTACGACAGCATGCGTATATTCATAGCATAAAATACGAAGATCATAAATACGAAGATCAGAAATACGAAGATCATAAATGGAATATCTGTGCCGATCTAAAAGTTGTTGTACTACTTACAGGACTGCAGAGTGGTTACACCAAATATTGTTGATTTTTATGCGAATGGGGTAGCAGAGCCAGAAACCAACATTATGTCATTAAAGAATGGCCGTTACAAGCTGGCGTACTTTGTACGCCAAGTAAATAATAGCCATTTTATAGTTCTGAAAAAAAAATTGTCATCAAAAGTCAGTGATCGTCAACAGTTAAGACTGTTCGTAATACCTATCCATTTATGAAAAAACAATTGACATGACAAAAAGCAAATTAGGACTTAGCGTACTCAGTGCGCCGCCCGTAGTTTGCTGTTATGCCAAACCGCCAGAAACTCTAAGGGTTAATGAACCCTTAGTAGAGCAACAGCAAATTTATTTACCTCCTCTGCACATAAAACTAGAGCTTACAAATATTTTGTTAAAGCCTTAAATTCAGAAGGAAATGCTTTTCTTTGTTTGAAATGGAAATTCGCGTGTGTAAGTGAGGCAAAGCTTAAACAAGGAATGTTCGTTGGGCCGGAAACACGAAAACTCTGTAGAGACGAAAATTTTGAAACTACACTTTCGAGAAAAGAAAATAGGGTGTGGACTGCCTTTAAACATGTATGTAGCAACTTCCTAGGTAACAAGAAATCTGAGAATTACAAAGATCTACATAGTTGAAGAACTTATCCAATCATACAAGATGTTAGGTCGCAACATGTCACTTAAGCTGCATTTTCTTCACTCCCATTTGGAATTCTTCACTGACAATTTAGGTGCACTTTCAGACGAACACGACGAAAGATTTCACCAGCAAATTGCTCAAATGCAGAAGCGGTATAGTGGAAAATGGACCCCACACATGTTAGCACATCCCTCAAACGTGAAACCGATTTCGGCGAATACAAGCGAAAAAAAGGTAACAAAATAATTTGATTTTATTAAACTTTTTTCGATACAAAATGAAGTATATTTTGTAAAAAAAGTGATTTTTCCTTTTTTATCTTCGAAAATTCACTTGCTTATGGTTTGAGTTTCTCATATTTTATATTCTCTTACCGAGCTTATATTTGAATACCTCACATTACAGTAGACACAAAAAAAAAAACAAAAAAACATCAGGGAGCGACAAAAAATTTCAAAATATAGAACAATATAATTGGCAATGCCTTATTCCACCAATAGTGACAACCATACTATGAAAAATCATCCTACTTAAATATACAGTCGTTTTAGGAGATGATCAACGTTGATAACCTTTTACTGGGACTTTGTTGTTATTTTTACTCAAACTTTTAGAATAAATTAAGATAATACCACGAAATTAGAAATATAAAATTTTTATAGGTGAGGAATTTAAAGAGAATAAGAGAAAACCCGATTCTCCTACTTTTTTTTTACGAAAACAATGTATACTTACCTCTAGCTGAAGTCGATAAGAGTAATCGTTTTCGAGATAATTGCACTTGAAAAAATAGATGACGTGAAAGTTGTCAATGGACTCAACTTGAAAAATGTAACCCCAAATCTCCAATTTCATGCTAATGTCTCAATTTACTAGTAAATTATAGAGAAAAATCAAAAACAATTTAAATCTTTGACACCCTGTATTTTTGTTTACACCAACAATTGGACTAAGGTAAGTTTAGCTAAATCACACTATTGTGACCTCAGTAATCGGCTGTTGTACTATATACCAAAACTTATGATTCACCCTGTATTCATAGAAATATGATCACATGCGATGTAAAACATTTTTTTGATAACACACAAATCATATACTTCAAACACAAATCCTTCAAAACTTAATAGCCACCAAGTTTTTTGTCATATTTTTAGGTTTTTATATGGTCAGTAATGATGATAATATGCAGTTAAAATTAAATGAATTCTGAATTTAAAAAAAATAATATATGATATTTTTATCATTTTCAAGATTTAGCACATATTAAACAATAACCAAAAGAAATAAAATCCTGGACACTCATTTAATAAATTCTTTCCGATTAAACAAACTCCTAATAAATTACTCATCGACATTTCATTTCTTGAAAAAAACACTCAAGCAAGTCATTAACAGAAAATCACAAAAAATATAAAAAACCTTCTACAAACACGTTATAGGAGACTTCCCTTCAACATAATGTTTGTGACTACAAACATTACACAAAATACTTTAAAACATTACATATATATATAACACATGTAAAGTAATGTAAGGTGTGTAAAGTAATTATAAAAAATTATTTAATCTAATATTGTCATCTAATTTAATGTCGGAAATAATTACTAACAGCCAACACACTAATATTTTAATTTTGTTAATGTTTTGCTTAAAGGGATTTTAAAACAAATTACCTTAAATGAGGAAACACCTTGACACTATATATTTTTTTTTCAATTAACTAATGTTAGTAGCACCAATAAACACGATACTTGTAGATAGGCACACGAAATGAAAGTTTATTTTGCTGGAAATTATCTTTGATCGTTAGAAAGAATTTCTGTTGCTCGAAATTAATCTTTACGGGCAGATAGAGTTATTGTCACTCGACAATATTGAGGCCTTTCTTATTTTTTGTTTTGCTCAAGAGTTTACCTAACGCAGATGCCTGATAATAATTATGAATATCTACATTGTCACCAGTGATTATTCATGAAAAGAAATGCTGTTTGCAAAATAAAAATTGCCACTATTTACCTATATACAAGGTGTGTAAATTAAGTAATGAGACTGACAACGTAGCGCCCGATCTAGTAACATTGCGGAAACGGGACTTGGAAGGGCGGTAGGTCAACACGTAATGCACCTTCAGTTCAAGTTCTAACTTGTTAGTCATTTTTTTGTTCTGTATGACTGTTTTCGAAAAAACCAATTTCTTCTAGTGCGTTTTAAAAATGAGTGACTTTAATTTTGAGCAACGGTGTGCTACCAGGTTTTGCTTCAGACTTGGACAGAGTGCAACGGATACTTTTGCAAAACTTCAACACGCTTACGGAGACAGTGTTTTTTCAAGATCCCAGGTTTATCGATAGTTTAAGGCATTCTCACAAGGAACAGAGTCGATTGAAGATGAACAACGAAGCGGAAGGCCTTCATCTTCAAGAACCGATGAAAATGTCGATAGAATACAAATTACACAGTAAGAATGCAGAGATAGAATACAGAGACCAAACATTAAGAAAAATAGGATGTTGTATCACGACAATGCGCCTTGTCGCACAGCCATTTCAGTAAACGAGTTTTTAGCCAGTAAAAATATTCCTGTGGCCCTCAGCCTCCTTATTCGCCTGACTTTAGTCCTTATGACGTTTTTCTCTCCCCGAGATTAAAAAACCACCTCAAGGGACGTAATTTTGGGACCACAGAAAACATTCAAACGGATGTAACCGACCAGCTGAAAATTATTCCAGTATATGAGTTCCACTGCTATGAGGAATGGAAGAACCGTCTCCAGCGCTGTGTGGCTTCCCAAGGAAGTTATTTTGAAGGAGACAATACTGAATTGTAGTTCTATTTGAATAAACAAATTTAAAAAAATCAGTCTCATTACTTAATTTACGCACCTCATAGGTCCTTAACATCACGAAGATAACGTCATGTTATTAGAAGTATTAAAATCGCGTCTCATAATGTTGACAAGTTTGGTAACTTCTTTATTAGCAGAGTCGGTGATATGGGCAAATAAAATGGAGATTTGTCGTTTTCTTCAATGGTAAACCATTCTGAAGCAGGTAAGCATTCGAAATATGTAAAAATTGATATACACAGACTTTATTTTTGCGCAGAGTTCAGTAAACTTATTGCCAATGCAATTTCTGAGACGGTTTCCAAACAACAACATAACCTTACATATTTTATAAAGGAAACAATGGTTGGTTATGGGCTTGTGTTTCTTTAAACGTCAAATTGACTCTGAAATTGGCTGAGAAAATAAATGGTGTTAAACTGTCTGGTGTGTCAGAGTGTTTTCTCGCATGAATTTAAGTTCCTCAAACATAAATACTTGTCACTTATTATTTGGCAATTTACCAAAGTACCCACATGAGAAATCTGCCTCAACTCAATGACAGGTAAAATGTTACCACTTATATTCTTGCAAACTAGAAACGAGAACACACGTGTCGTTCAGTTTAACGAAGATACACCACATATTTTGCTGTTTACTACAGCTGATGTAATTCAGTTAAAACGATATCTAAAGTCCTCGAGAATTGTCCTCATTTGCGACACCAACTCGCACATCTCAGTAATTTCAACCAATTAACTTGAATTACTTGATTTTAAGCATCAAAGAACAAATTCGATAATTGCGGCAGGTGTGTGATTGAGAACAATTTCGCAAATAGACCTTGAGCACTTTAGAATATATGTTATTCAAAGTACTGGAATAGGGAAACAATTAACAACACAGGAAAATGCTCCACTTCTTGTAACATATTATATATTTTGTATTAGTATTATTATTATTATACTGCTCTATACAGAATACAGAACGACTTGTATCGTAGTATCACACTTCAATGTAATTATCTGAAAATGTGTTAGTATAGTCAATTTGGAATTGGCTTGAACCATAACATCTAACGCAAACCTAATGATTTCTCAGATATTTTAATTTGTTCTTATTTTTAAAGGAGGAAAAACTAAAAATAAATGTTTCAATCCATATAAGAAGATATCAACTGGATTTTTTAGAATATTGAAATGCATATTTTAGAACATTTAGACATTGAGATTGCAGAAATGATAATCGAAATAGTATGTATCCTATTTTACATTTTTATGAATTTTTACAAATTATTATAATTATGTTTTTGACGGTTTTCTACGTTTGTTAAAAATATTAAGTGCTATCATCACAACTCACATACGATGTTTTGCAACCTCAGTGTCAATGTCTGAAATCGTACTCTAAAGAGTACGACTGCTACTCTAATCTGTCGACCTTTTTACTAGTAGGCAAGGTGTTATATGCATACCAAACTACAAAGAAATGCGTATTTATATCATTCACTACTAACAAGTAGAAAATAACTTCGTAAAGTCAGTCTCTTCAAATATTTTTTCTTCGGTCCATTTAAACATAAATTTCATTCTTTGAATTGAAATAAGAAAGTAACCAGTTTCCAAATTGCAACCAGTTTCTAATGTGTCAACTGCCACAATTTGTGGAATATGAAATTGAAGTTTGGAGAGAAAAGTATGCTCGTGCAATGAAGTCCCTCTAACTTTGGTATTTTAAATGAATTTTTTGATATATACTTAACAACAATGTTGAATTATTCTTCCTTTTTTTTGTAGTCTTGACCATGATTATTTAAAGCATTTTTTTAAAGTGCGTCTTGGAGTGAATTGAACATTATCACTTATCATATCAAACATGATGGACATGAATGATAACTGAAAAATGTAACAATATTTTTTTTATCAGCTACTGAACGTTATACGAAGTGTGTAAATTAAGTAATGAGACTGGTTTTTTTAATTTTTTTTTATTCGAATAGAATTACAATTCAGTATTGTCTCCTTCAAAATAACTTCCTTGGGAAGCCACACAGTGCTGGAGACGGTTCTTCCATTCCTCATAGCAGTTCTCGTACACATACACTGTAATAGCCTTTATCTTGTCGGTTACAGCCGTTTGAATGATTTCTATGGTCCCAAAATGACGTCTCTTGAGGTGATTTTTCAATCTCGGGAAGAGAAAAAAATCACAAGGATTCAAGTCAGACGTATAAGAAGGCTGAGGAGCCACATTAATGTTTTTTACTGATTAAAAACTCGTTTACAGAAATGACTGTGTGACAAGACGCATTGTCGTGATGCAACATCCAGTTGTTCTTGATGTTTGGTCTCACACGCATGACTCTTTTTCGAAGTTTTTCAAGAATTTTTCTATATAATTGTTGATTTACTGTTTAGCCTGGATGCACAAACTCTTTGTGGACAATTCCCTGGCTATCAAAAAAGCAAATCAGTACGTATTTGATCTTCGACTTGCTCATTCTTGCTTTAAAGTTTTAGAGAGCTTGAAGTGTACCATGCTTTGGCGCTTGATTTTCTGGTCGTACTCAAACACCCAAGTCTCATCACCAGTAATGAATGACATGTTGTATAAAATGGGGATCATTTTTAGTTGATTCCAAAAAGGTCAAGACACCTTCCCTCCTGGTGTCTTTGTGTTCCTGCGAAAGGTTTTTTGGAACGATTTTTGCGCAGATTTTTCTTATCGCCAATTCGTTAGTCAAAATCTGATAAACAATGGTGTGAATCAAATTTAACTCTTCCTGTCGTCAACCGAAGGTTCTTGAAGATGAAGGCCTTCCGTTGCGTGGTTCATCTTCAATCGACTCTCTTTCTTCTGAGAATGCCTTAAACCACCGAAAAACCTGGGCTCTTGAAAAAACACTATCTCCGTAGGCGTGTTGAAGTTTTGCAAAAGTATCAGTTGCGCTGTTTCCAAATCTGAAGCAAAGCCTGATAGTACACCGTTGCTCAAAATTAATGTCATTTTAAAACGCACTAGAAAAAAACCTATTATAAAAATCATGTATAGGTTATTCACAACATTGATGTACTTTAAATTCAGTCCAGATGCAACTTAAAAATTGGGGACTAAAAATCCAAAGAGGCAAATTAACAAAAAAAAAATCATTACTCTCGTACTTTGAATCGACTCCTGAACCAAAACTGCTAAGAATATCCAGGGTGTTCCATTCAAAATTCCCAAGTTGGATGAAAGTCAATATATCAAATAGTGCCAAATTGGCGTTTCCGTAAGCATATTGTCCTCTACAAATATCCATTTTGTATTTTAAAAAATGTGGCTGGTATAGTTTATCATTTCAATAATATTCTGTTAACATATGGTATATTAAACTACTACCTACTTATTGGACCAATATAAAGCAAACAGTAATTAATATTGGTCCTGGAATGTAAGGAATTTCACTTACAGGCTGGCTTGCTGTTGCATTTGTTAATATATACAATTTATAGTTGACTGACCAGATTTTTGAATCTGTGAAACTAATATTTCTCTTAAATAGCCTGATTGGAATCAGGCAATAAATTAATAAATACACGCGTTCTTTAATCAGATCTTAATAAGCCAACGTAAACGATGCTAATTTCTTAGTTTCACACGATTTTGTTTATTCGTTGTAACCATAACAACTTTTTTTCACTTGCAAGCGAATTATGCGGCGATGCAAAAGTTTTCAACCTGTTGCAAATTACCAATATGGTAATTGTTTAATATTTATAGATCTTAATATGCGACAATAATTTTTATTACAATTTGTTGACTTAACCAGTGGGCTGTTAATAAGCACAGCAAACAGGTTTAACTGCCCAGCATTTACCACAACAGTTTTAATTCGACTGCATTTAAGGTCTCATGAATTCTCAAATATAATGTGGCTTTGTGTATCTCTCTCACATTGTTAACAGAGTTATCTTCCTTACTAATTAAATTACGTGTCATCATTACGTAATCATCAACATCATTCATTCATTTTGGAGCTCCCGTACTAGGCAAAGTTTAAGCAACATGATAGATCGTATTCTATAATTTTAATAAGATTGCCATTTTTATGACAAGCACTGTTATTACCCACTTATCAAACTTGAAGAACTTAATATTTACAAATTTATAATAGTGAAATAGATTATGTTTAATAAAAATATAGGTAGTAAATAGGTAGAGGAGACTGGGTTATATATGCAGGTTTTTAAGGTGGGTCACCTTAAAAACCTGCATATTATTGTTAATTGGTTGATTTTTAATTTTGTTTAATAATAAAGTAATATTTTAGCTTACTATTAGAAATATGAGTACATACAAGATTTTAACATCTGACGTTGTAAAATAAACCTAGATGGCTCCTACCAAAAAAAGTAACCTAGATCGCGCCATTACCAAAGGTTCTAGTGGGAACGAACCTGGTCTAATAACCCCAAACGTTATAACATTTATTATAAATAAAGACATAAATAATATGATACTTATTTATTCTACAGTGCACACTTTGTGCGTCGATTTTCAACTTACGGTACGCCAAAAACAAGGTTAAAACTAATAACTGTTTAGCCGCATAGTCTCTACATATTAGTGTGATTTCTGCAACTATGCCATGATTTTGGCTCATATTTTTCCAGATGACCGCAGTAAATACATACTGAAAATAAATTATGTTACACAAAGCGTCCGTATTATTGCCATAGGTCACAAGTATTCGATCCCAGTCCAATCCCAGAAGAATATTCTAGGTGAATTATCTAATGACATCGTCAAGTTTGTACAAAGGATTATTTGGTTCTCACCCTACAAGATATAATTCAAATTTCACCCTACAAGATATGATGCAATCATCATAACTTTCTTCATTCTTAGACTCTATGGAACTCCACTTGGATGTGCATGCAAAAGTCAATAATGAGTAAGATTTGATGGAGTTAATGTCTAGTTGCAATTGCTCGCATTTGACATTATTTAATAATTTTAACAAAATGAACGGAGATTCATTGGAAGAATTAAGTAAACAATACCACCAATACAATATCCATGTTCTCGGCGTGTGAAATCGAAGGAGTACCATGATAAGGAGGGGGAAAAGCTGCCTATGACCTTTTATTAAAACATATTGGCTAACTGATGTCAACGCTAACAAGATGCAGTTGTCAAAAATAGAAATGCCTTCAGGACGAATTACTGAAGAGAAAAGAAAATGGTTGAAGAATTCTTTTTCCCTGGGATTGACACAGACGAAATGTATGAGCTTTGGCACCACCACTTGTTTGACTTTTTTAGGGATCAACACTCCACACTTTTTCGCATTTTTCTTTTCTATACAAGAAGAAATGCAAGCATACTTCTACGTGTGGTGGCGCAGGATAATTTTGTGTGCATATACAAAAAGATTGATCATCCATGCTTGTCAGACTTAATATATTTTGCTGAACGAGATTGAAAAATCTAAACTCTCATAATTACAACGAGTTAATTGTAACATGTTCCTTCTAGTCACAACTTAATTGCCATTTGGTACAAAAACAAAGCATCTGAAGATTTTTCGAAAACTTTAGAACCCATACGTTATCATATATCTGAAACTACTTAGCTCCAAGTTAAACGAAGAAGAAGATGCAGTTTTATGTACTGTTTTATATAACAGTTTCCGATTCACAAAATCAAGACCTCGATAGTTATTTTTATTCAATCCCTCTCATTGAAGCCATAATATCATTGACAAAGAAATAGCAGCTGCCGATGCTATTAATTAGCATCAGTTCAGAATTCCAAAAAATGCATCTAGGTTGTACATGCAAATTATACCAACAAAGTTGATTAACAAATAATCAAAGAAGTCACTACCGTATGAAATATTATAAGGTTGTGAAGCAAAATCTAATATCAAGTTTGCTCGACAAAAGAAAGACATTGTCGTGGAAGTAAATAAGCTTTAATACGGCTATAATAATAAAATCTCACCAGACGTATTCAAATGATCCATAAATTATAAGAAAACTGGAGTTCTAGCAAAAACGGCCATGCCAAGCCATGTGTAACTAAGATATGCGGGTCTAAGACCTGATTATGATAATCGATTATAAAATACGCGCAAACGATATCGAACAAGCCGTCGAGTTACACAACCTTCTCGAAATTAGTGTAATTAACTAATTGTAATTTAGAAATTAGACCGGCTTTATTTGTCTTATTGTAAATTAATTTCCAATAATCAAAACACTTTCTAAAAGCAAATTGCGGGTAGAGCGCGATTTTTTCCCCGCGAGTAGTTGCCGCACGGCGCAAGTGCAATTACAAGAACAAATGATCTATTTTCTACCACAATAAACGAACAGTTCGCGGAATTATCAATTATTAAACATAACGTTCTGGTTGTCCGGAATTAAATCGCAATTATACAATCTCAAATTGCATTTAAATTGTTAGTTAAGGCTTTATGTGTGGCACTAAACGAGCGGTTTCGTGTGGTTTCTTGTAAAGTAGTGCGCCTTAAAGACCTGGCAGAGCTCTATGAAAAACGGGCGGTCATCTAACTATTTCGTTTTTTACAAGCAATTTACGACGAGCATCAGCCGCTGCGCCGGCTTAAATGTACTTCTGTTTCAACACGAGAGGCTCAAGTGCTTCGGGCTGCAATCTAAAAACTGATTCGTTTCAATTTGTGATTTTTATTCGTTGGAATTTGAAGCGATTCGAACTTGTACGAGGCGCGTTCATAAAGTAAGGGCCGTTTGGTCACAGAAAAAAAATGTACTCATAAGAAACAAATTTTATTGTCATATTTAGTTAGGTACAATCTTACTTTATTTCTCTACATAATCGCCGTTCACTTCTAAGCATTTTTTCGTACCGCTGCACCAGCTTCTTTAACCCCTCTGCGTAGAAGCTTGCCGCCTGAGAGTTGAACCAGTTGACAACGGCGTTTTTGAGTCCCTCTTCGGTTTCAAAACGTTGTCCACCGAGCCACTGTTTAAAATGCAAGAAGAGGAAGTAGTCGCTAGGTGCAAGGTCGGGACTGTACGGTGGGTGGTCAAAAAGTTTCCAACGAAAATCTTGAATTTTCTCATTGGTTTTGGCAGCAGTGTGAGGACGCGCGTTATCGTGGAGGAGGATTATGCCAGATGTCAGTTTCCCGCGGCGTTTGTTTTGGATCGCACGTCTCAATTTTTTAGCGTTTCGCAGTACACGTCAGCTGTAATTGTTGTCCCACGTTCCATGAAATCAACCAAAAGAACACCGTCTTTGTCCCAAAAACTGTAGCCATCAATTTTCGACTTGTGTACTGAGTTTGCTTAAACTTTTTTCGGTTTTGGTGAAGATGAGTGTCGCCACTGCATCGATTGCAATTTTGTTTCTGGGTTGACGTAGGATGCCCACGTCTCGTCCCCAGTAACAATGTGAGAAAACAAATCATCTCCATCTTGTTGATAACGGGCCAAAAACTTTCGTCCACTAGACATTCTTTGCTCTTTGTGGTGGTCGGTGAGCATTTTTTGGTACCCACCTTGCACACAATTTGCGGTATTCGAGGTTTTCTGTGACAATATTGTAAACAGTAGTGCGTCCAAGTTGAGGAAATTTGTTAGCCAGGCCACTAATCGTCAATCGACGATCAGATCGCAGTGTTTGGTCCACTTGTGAAACGATTTCATCGGTCTGGATACTGGGCCTGCCACTCCGTTCTTCGTCATGGACATTTGTTCGGCCATTTTTAAAATCACGGCACCACTGTCTAACCTTTCCTTCACTCATAACTGTAGGTCCGTAAACCAGGCATAACTCCCGATGAATTTCAGCAGCCGACGATCCTTTTGCACATAAGAAACGAATCACAGAACGCACTTCACAGTTGGCGGGATCAACGATTTTCGCGGCCATTGTTCTTTGCATTCACGGACAACAATACGACTTCAGAATCAAAACAAATGACGCTGTAGATTCGCAATGAGTCAGAAAATGGCGCTGCAGTAGTAAAACTGTGCTTCGAAGCGCCAATATTTATATATAAGCAAACGGCCCTTAGTTTATGAACGCGCCTCGTATATTTGTCCATTCTTGACAAGTTGCTTTTATCGTACACTGATCAGCTCGAAATACGCATCGTATTGGAATTTTATATACAAGGTGTTTACGTGTTTATGTCTACGAAGATGAGGTACACTCAATAACTTTTGAACGAAAAGAGATACACATTTCAGGTTTTCACTGTTGCAAATGGCGCTCAAAATTTGAAGTCTTTTTACCATTTTAGAAGTTTTAGCCAACTAGATCTGAGCAAAAAATATGAAATTTTAATTTTTAAATGGAACACCCTGTATATTTTAATTTGTGATTTTTATTCGTTGGAATTTGGAACGATTTGAACTTGTATATTTATCCATTTTTGACAAATTGCTTTTATAATACAGTGACCGTCACGAAATAAGGATCGTATTGGAATTTTATATACAGGGTGTCTACGAATATGAGGTACACTCAATAACTTTTGAATGGAAAGAGATACACGTTTCAGGTTTTCACTGTTACAAATGGAGCTCGAAATTTGGAGTATTTTTACCATTTCAGAAGTTTTAGCCAACTAGATCTGAGCACAAAAAAAGAACTTTGAATTTTTAAATGGAACACCCTGTATATTTTATTTTGTATTTTTTAATGGTTGGTATTTGAAGCGATTCGAACTTGTCTTGTAATATTTGTCCATTCTTGACAAGTTGCTTTTATCGTACACTGATCGGCACGAAATACGCATCGTATTGGAATTTTATACAGTAAGCGGCACCCTAATGCGTACATAGTCTAATGAAGGGCAATTGATAATTTAACTTCTTTGTTCAGTTGATGTAAACATGAGGTGAGAACCAATCACAATCCGATCGCTAGCTCAGGCGTATGAAAGGCATCCGGTTTGTGGTAGGGCTGTTTGAGTTAAAATTTGAAATACCATTTTATATTTTATTCTGGTCTAGTGCCTGATTAGAAAAGTGCGTATCATCAATCAATATTGTCATTTGCCAATGATTTTACGTATGTGTGTAAGCTAAAACACATACGCCAGCACATCTCCTTCGAACAACTATTCGCATACTAATATAAATTAACCAAACGACAAGTACGACAACAAACGACTAGCGTCTAGACGGTATCAGGTCACGGGTGATCCTGGCCAATGAGAAATACCTGTGTAACGCGGTGAAGGCGGCAAACTTGAAGTCAGTAAGTCACAAAACTGATATGAAAAGTTTAGTAGATAGAAAAGTAATCACCTTACTAACTTAGCTTGATTCTTTTTTTGATATTAAAATTTAGTTTTTAAGGAAATACGTACCAAAATTGTCTTATTATTTAATGAAAATTGATTACAGGATTTACAGATTTATTTTATTTCTCAGCAGCAAAATTGTCTAGAAGCATGCGCGTTTTTCTTTTTCGATTTGATTGGTCGGATCGCCCGTGACCTGGGGCTGGCTAGACGCTGGTAGTAAATTCGCCTAACTATGACATAAAAATGTATCATTTAATATATATTTAATATCCACCTAATGTACGCTTTAGGCTGCCGCTTACTGTATACAGGGTGTCTACGAAGATGAGGTACATTCAATTACTTTTCAACGGAAAGAGATACACGTTTCAGGTTTTCGCTGTTGCAAATGGAGCTCGAAAAGTCTTTTTACCATTTTAGAAGTTTTAGCCAACTAGATCTGAGCAATAAATACAAACTTTGAATATTTAAATGGAACACCCTGTATATTTTAATTTGTAAATTGTAAATACGCTGTATATTTTAAAATGTAAATACGCATCATATTGAAATTTTATATACAGGGTGTCTACGAAGATGAGGTACACTCAATAACTTTTGAACGGAAAGAGCTACGCGTTTCAGGTTTTCGCTGTTTATATTTAAATAACAATGGAAAAGTCGTATGGAGCGGTGTAGAGATCGCCAAGGGGGAGTACATTGAAGGCGAAAATGCTGTAATTTAATAGCCACACCTCGTATATACAATTTTCTTCGGGTTTCTTCTATTTTATCTTAGTAGTGGACTCTACTAAAATAATCTCCTAGGAGTAGTTCGTTTCTTGGTCAGAGCTATTTCAGACAGCCTTTTCGAGAATACCGTATTCTCACACTACTTTTAAATAGGTTTCGACTCAAATTAGTAATAACTACTATTACTAACATTTTTTTTAAATCCATAATCAATTGTTAATGGGAAGAATTTAGCTTTGCACACAGTGTCAACAATCGCGATTCACACCTCATTGTTGACATATAATAATTCATAACCGAAAGAATAAATATAAATAACTGCTAGTAAAATATCTTATTAGTCGTCGAACTCATGTCGTAAATCATTTCTAAATTAGCGAAAATTTAGTCGTTGCGACAATTTCTCATATTTAAAAGCCATGCCGAATATGTAAGTGCTAAAATTAACACTTTTTCTACATTCCATAATGTCCACTGCACTGTGTTTTTTTTTTCTGTTACTGTTATCGTATTGGACAAATTATCACCAAATAGGTTGACAAACGGAGAGGTTGAACAAGTAGCGTCCATGGTACATACATATACTCACAAAAGTATTCGGCCACCCTAGATATTGCTAATAAATTGACATACAAGAAATAGTTATCACTGACTGGCAAACAAGAGAAATTAACACGATGATATATGAACATTATGCTTTATTATACCACATAAAAAAAGTAATCAAAACAGACACAATTTAAAAACTGCCGACAAAACACGATAATGTCCAATTTATATGACACAAAAGTATTCGGCCACCAAAAGAAAAATAAAATAGGAAAGGTACAAACAATTTAAAACGGCACATCTAAAATCGTGTCGGGTATCCTTTAGAATTCAGAATAGCTTTCAGCCTATTTGGCATTGAATGCACCAGTTTACGGGTCACTTCCGGGGTCACATTACTCCATTCTGTTGAGAGATGATTTTTTAACTCTTCTTTATTGGTAATTCGTTTATTTTGCAGAGATCGTTTTAAATGTGACCATAAGTGCTATAGGGTTAGTACTGGACAACTGCGGCGGTGTTTTCAATTATCGGTATAGCAGCCATTCCCACGTTTTACGGGCACAGTGCTTGGGGTCATAATCTTGTTGAAAGATGTAATGATCGCCCAATCCCAATTTTTCGGCGCTGGTCTGTAAATGATACTTCAATATAGTAATATAACAATATTGGTTCAATATTCCTTCAATAAAATGAAAGTTACCCACTCCCGCAGCCGCCATACAGCCCCACACCATGAGCTATCCACCGCCGTGTTTTACGGTAGGTTTTAAGTTTTCCTTATTTAACGATGTACCAAGTTTTCTCCATACAATTTGACGTCTGGACGAATCAAATGTCTCAAATTTATATTCGTCGATAAAGATAACCTGATCCCAGAAAGTTTCAGGCTCATTCACATACTGGTGAGCAAACGTGAGTCTTTTTGTCTGTTGACCTTACTAATCCTGGGTTTCCTTCGGGCAACTCCGCCGTGGTAGCGCTTTTTTCTTAAGGTTCGACGCACTGTCTCAGTACTAATATTCTTTCCAGTACTCTCCTGAATATCAGCACATATTGTTCTGTATTGTTCTATGACACTAGTACTTGGATTTTCTTTTATTTGTTAGAGAATTTGCCTTTCATCTCTTTGAGTTAATATTTTGGGTCGCCGTGATCGTGCTGTATTTATTACCGTTTTATCGATTTCATATTTTTTTATTATATTCTGTACAGTACTTCGTAGTGTGCCTGTGTCTCTGCTAATTTTACGCTGTGCAATATCTTTTTTTGCTAAGGAGATAAGATGCTGTCTCTCTGGTACGGTGATTTCGCGTACTTTTGGCATTTTATTTGCGTGACAAGGGTACACTGTCTAATAGAGGCACGCAGTCTATACCAGCTAATATGTAACCTTTCACACACTAATACCATGACCAAGAACCCTACTATCTCTACTTGCATTATCTACTACAGCTTTGCATAATTAACTGGCCGAATACTTTTGTATGTCCGTTTTCATATGTCAAACGCGTTGGTCGGGTAATCCCAGCGAATGTTTTATTCTGCGTCTACGTTGTAATTATCCTTTAGTCAAGGAGTAATGGAGGAACGTATTTAGGTATATTATGCAGTCTCACTTAATTGTGAATTTGAGTTTTGTACATTCGTTCTTAGAAATAGAAGGGTGGCCGAATACTTTTGCGAGTATCTGTAATAGGACGTGTCATTATTGGTACCAGAAGAATAGAGGTTTAACAAACTACACAGAGCCAGTTACATGCTTCAGAATTATCTGATGTCGCAAAAACGATCATTTTTATGAAAAAAAAAAACGTTAAGTAGGTACGAACATGGTTTGATTGAAAACTAATTTTCATTTAAAGGATCTCAATTATATTTCTGAACAAGTCTTTCTCAAAGATGTTGTAGTTTAAGTGAGGACACACTTTTTATTACATGATATTAGTATATAAATTAGTATTTAGGTTCGGTGATGTCAGTTTCACGAGAAATAACACTTAAAAAACGTATCCATGAAAACTCAAAATCAGGGCCTAAAACGCGAAGCTTGATTCACAAAACACTACAACCGGCCTACAAAAACGCGAAACCCTATTTAAAAACCGTGATGTTTTGTTGCCAATTGGATAACACTTTTTGTTCGTTACCAATTACAGTAGCAACTTGTTCGCCTTCAATGTACTCTCCTTGGCGATCTCTACACCGTTTCATACAGCTTTTCCATTGTCGAAAGCAATGCTTGAAGTCCGCTTCTGTCAGCTGGTTCAGAACCTCCGTCGCTTTTGCTTTAACCGCTTACACACTGTCGAATTTTGTCCCCTTCAGTATCACCGTGTCTCACAAGCCTGAATCATTGTCAATGTTATTTAGAATGTGAGCGCAAATGTTCATTATTGATGCCTTTTGCTCGGGCGTGAGGAGTTTTGGCACCATTTTTGCGCAAACTTTGCGCATGTTGAATGATTCATGCACAATCTGGCGAACACATTCTTTGTCGATTAAAAGTTTTCCCCAGTTTTGTTGAAGTTGAGATTAACCCGTTGCTCCATCTGAACACTTAAAATTTTTTCTACCCGTCACTGGTGCGTAGACTAATTCAAACAACTGCTACAGTCAAACTGAGCGAGCTTGTCCAGCGAGCTCAGGATAGAGAAAGTATCACCAGACACAGTTCTATCCAAAGTTGTCGCGACACGCTCGCAGCGCGCTAATAGCAGCATCAGTTCGGTTATTTAATAGCCACACCTCGTATAGTTCATGTGCATATACAGAATGTACTAGTTAAGAGTAAATGACACATTGAAAGAACAAAATTACATGAGGCTGAAAATCCAGTTCAGTGTTATTGCTTATCACTCCCTCATTGTCGACAGTCCTAACCACTGTCTCTATCACTCTAAAATAATTCGTACTCAGAAGCTACATATAGACCATTTATTACTGTAGATCAGTAACTACTAATATAGGTAATAATTTTGGTGACTCGTGCGAGGTGGCATGAGTCTAAATGACCCTTATATACCGTGTGTGTAAAGCCGACATCGGCCAGTCATGGAAAAGGACAAACAGAAGTGAGACGACAGATAAAAAGCAACCGCATACGCATCGAAGGTAGTGAGGGGAATAAGACCGGCCGTCTCACCACCTGTGCTTGGTGTTAGAACGAGAAGGGTAGCATTTGTCCTTTTTCACAACTGGCCGATGTCGGCTTTACACAAACTGTATAGGTAAAGGTAGTTGTGGAAATCTAATAATTCTTACCAATGATGGTAACAACACTATCTGTCTGGACGGCTAATTTCAATAGTAATAAAACAAGGAAATAGTATCCGTCACTAATTTCTCAACACCTTAGTAAGTCATTAAAAAGGGGAAATATTACCATGTAAAATTATGTACTTATGTATCGTTTGATTAAACATAAATATTTAAAATACCAGACACAACTGTTCTTCCAGTATAGCGATTAGCGTTACGATCAAAGAACATACAGTTATTGTTGCATGCAATTATAATAACATATAAAATCAAAATTTTTAAGTAGGCTGTAACATAAAACTGAATCTTCATATGCATTCATAAAAAATGTTTTTCACCAATGCTATTCACCACACCTTCATTCCACTATGAAGATGTGGAAGTAATAACATATCGGACTCCCAATTCGATACATTTTGGACTAAGGTAAACACATTTTCGACTTGATTTTACTCGAAAGCGATGTGTGCTATATAAATTCGACAAGAGTGTTATATATTGCAAAAATATATAAAATATATAGGAGCATTACCTTGATACAAATAGTAAAAAATGACACACAAAAAAATTTGGAGTCAAAATCAGCCCCACCCCCTAGCGTTTCACATCCCGGTATAACCATTTCCAAATAGATTTCATCTCATAAACCATCGGGAGTTTTATTAAGTTTTAAATTTCGTGATTTTCTGTCTCATAATTTTCAAGTTATTTAGAAAAATCTGTTTTCAGGGGAATACCTCTCATGGGGTGTGATCTTCCTTAGGATGCCTTTAACAAAAAAAAAAAAAACTTTATTTAAGGTTTTCGATATTATTTTTCTGATCTATATGTCACTTATATTTTGACCACCAATTTTAGAAACATCTTGTTTAATAATAATACAACTCTATGACTAAAATTAAAGTATAAACCGTATTTTTTAAACGCCTTGTAAATTATGTACGCGTGTATTTCTTGCCCGTGCATACGTACGCTACTGACCGTGCTTTTTTCGTGTTACTGAATGAATTTTATCTTTAACCTGACGAAATATGTATCAAAGTCTTACTTGACTCAAAACAGGTATTATGGGAACATGTATTTGGAACAGGTATACCGTGGAAAAATGAGTATTCCTGGCATAAAACAGGAAGACATCATA
The DNA here is from genome assembly GCA_029963805.1 of Aromia moschata. Classification (NCBI taxonomy): domain Eukaryota; kingdom Metazoa; phylum Arthropoda; class Insecta; order Coleoptera; family Cerambycidae; genus Aromia; species Aromia moschata. The sequence continues at coordinate 48,820 of JAPWTK010000989.1, forward strand.
CCTTATCGTAAAATTCTAGATACCTACCGTTACGTCGAGGTATCCAGAATTTTATGATAACAGGTATGATGTCTTCATAATTTAAGGGCAGACCTGTTCCAAATACGTGTTTGGCAGGTATAAAAATTTGGCAAGTAAGATTCGAATATTTCTTCAGTTTAAAGGTAAAATTTATTAAGTAAATCCAAATCAATTGTAAAAGGTTCTATGAAATGATATGTGTTTCGGAAACGATTCCGAGCCGGACGTGCTTCTAAAAACAACAGATGTTCCGACTCATATAGTGGATCAAACATGTTATCGGTATTATTCACATCAGCCCGAAGCCATGTACCCCAATGGTCCAGCCGAAGCGAACACGAAAGCAAGATGTCTGCCAAGTGAATAAAATAATAAAATGCTATTTGAAATTTTAACCGAAACAGCTCGATCGACACACCGAATGCCTGGCATATGCATGCGCTAGCGACTGGATCGCGATTGGTTCCCACCTCATGTTTAGGCAATGGTGACGTCTACTCAACAAAGAAGTTAACTTATCAATTCCCCTCCATTCTGCTATGTACGCATTAGGGTGTCGCGTACTGTATACGGTTAATATGATGGAGGTAGGGTAGGTCATGCTTACTACTACTTCACATTGTGGGTTTCATCAAATATTACATTATTGGCTGTATTTGAGAACTTCAATCAAAATACAAAAAAAAAACTGAACTTTCTCAAAAGACTCGTTATGTAACTTTATTTTTTTGCTCCGCTTGGCCGCTACGAGGCGCCAAAGTTCAACTTCTGAGATGGTTTTTTGCTAATAACTTCAAAACCATTGGGGCGATTTAGCTGAAATTTTGTACAATAACATAGTTTTTATCAAATCACTACCGAAATTAATCCATTGGCGTATGTTAAGATTCCGTGTTTTAGACCCTCCCAAGTTTCTACGCTAATGCAATTAAAGACTTTTTGACATGAAATTTCGATTAATTGACTAACTTGCTACAAAAAATGTACTCTTGATAGAAGTCGATAACTCTCATGGTTTAGAAGAAATTCGCATTTCAAAAATTACGCAAAATCAATGAATTGATCTAGTTAAGATAGCGTTGAAAATGAATTGTAAGTTTTCAATTATCTGTTTTGCCAAGTGTCAAATTTTTTCTGCTGTGTTTTTCGTTAATTAATTATGGCTGCACAATTCAGTAATGAAGAGTATACCGATATGATGAAGTTTATGGGTTTTGTGAAGGCAATGCGCGTTTAAGTGTCAGGGTGTATGGGGAACGGTTTCCAAATCGTCGTTTGCCAAACCACACGACATTTACGGCAGTCGTAAGACGTCTTCGTGAGACTGGTCGATTTGCTGCTAGAACTGCTGATTGGAACTGCTGGAAGGAACCGTTTTGTAAGGACTGCTGACGTTGAGGAAGAAATTTTGGCTCGCGTTGAAGCAGATCCAGAACTGAGCACAAGACGAATAGGTGCGGAAATGGAAATTTCCAAAGATGTTGTTCACAGGACGCTCAAGGAACAGTTACTTCACCCATATCATAAGACGCCAGTTCAAGATCTTTTAATTCAGGATCCCGGATCGCGTATGATTTTTTTGTGGGGCAGTGAATACGCAACGGCAGTTGAATGAAAACTTTGCCAACATGATTTTGTTCACCGACGAAGCGTGTTTTACAAGGAGGGGTATCACTAACTTCCATAATGAACACTTTTATGCAGATGAAAATCCACATGCTATCAAAGTTAGACATTTTCAACATGAGTTTAGGATCAATGTCTGGGCTGGAATTATCGGCAATTTCATAGTTGGTCCTGTTATTCTTCCCCAACGATTAACAGGTGACATTTATTTGCAACACCTTCAAAATATTCGTCTATCAAAGTTAGACATTTTCAACATGAGTTTAGGATCAATGTCTGGGCTGGAATTATCGGCAATTTCATAGTTGGTCCTGTTATTCTTCCCCAACGATTAACAGGTGACATTTATTTGCAACACCTTCAAAATACGGTTCCCGATCTGCTGGAGGATCTGCCTCCACAACTGCTGAGGATATGTGGTTTATGCACAATGGGGCCCCTCCACATTTTCAAATTGGAGTCCGAAACTACCTCAATCAGCAGTATCCAAACAAATGGATAGGTAGAGGGAAATGATGCTCCAGTAGCTTGGCCCCCACGGTCTCCAGATTTGAATCCGTTGGATTACTTTTTTTGGGGACATCTGAAGACAATTGTTTACAAAACACCTGTAAATCATGAAGAAGAACTCTGGCAGCGCATTCAGGTTGCAGTTAATGATGAAGAAATTATGCGAAGAGTCATTTTCAATTTCCTACGTCGTGTAGATGTTTGTATGCGTGTGAATGGTGAACAGTTTGAAAAATTATTGCTGTAAAAATAAATCTTTAATTAATCTGTCCCCATGAAATCTGATTTTACACGAAAAAGATCCCTTCAATTGACATCTTTGTGAAGACAATGTCGGGCGATAGTCATGTGTGATTTATTTTTGAAATGCGAATTTCTCCTAAACCATGAGAGTTATCGACTTCTATCAAGAGTACCTTATTTGTAGCAAGTTAGTCAATTAATCCAAATTTCATGTCAACAAGTCTTTAATTTCATAAGCGTAGAAACTTGGGGAGGGTCTAAAATACGGAATCTTAAATAAATACGCCAATGGATTAATTTCGGTGGTGATTTCGGAGGATCATTGCTTTCGTAACTAAAAACTATGTTAGTGTACAAAATTTCAGCTAATTCGCCCCAATGGTCTTGAAGTTATTACAAAAAACCATCTCAGAAGTTGAACTTTGGCGCCTCGTAGCGACCAAGCGGAGCAACATGGTATATAGGTAAGTGGCCTTAAATAGACTTAATTTGAGCTGAGGAATATTTATATGGACCTTTTAGAGACACCCTGTATAACCTCATGAAAAATTTTATTTGAAAAACTTTTTTCCTATTAAAAAATTTCCTATGAAACTAATGGTTGAAAAGATACAATCATTATTCCAGACTTTTTTGGACCCTGTGTATAAAGTAAGATTTAATTTTGATTTCCTCAAGGCGGATGTAATTCATACATATTAAATATAATTATTATTGGCAGGAAGATACTGGCTAGAACACAAATATTGCCCCTTTAGAGATGGCTTTTCCGATACAGTAATTCTAGTAATTTTCATTTCACATTATATTAAAATATGTTTATTACTGTTGCAAACACCTACAGGAAGATGTGTGATACGACACCGCTGTCCCATGTATGGCATATGCCAATTACATCTTCATGCGTATCATAGGAAAAAAAAACAAGTTTCTAATAATTACATATTCACAAAATTATCGGCGATATGTAATTTTCGGATGACCTGTGCCCTAAACTAAGTCCCATTTTGAAATTTAATACCCATTCGGACGCAAACACCTCCCGGGCATCGCGAACGATGTAATCTGCGGACTCACTGGAGCGAGATGACTCTAGAAGTATCGTAAATGGCAGGTGCTCTCGCAATTTCGCTAACGTTGCCCACTAGGAGTATCCGTCCTACTCTTGTCAATAGATAATTCATATTGTTTATAGACCTCGGACCGAGCCACGCCCGTTTATTTATCGGTGCAACAGGAACTGAACCGCACAGGTCGTGTTCCAGTATTGGTATGGAACAGCTTCTTCAGGTCGTGGTTTATTTTAATTGCGTACGTGTTCACCCTCCAGGGGAATTTGTTCATTTCGCTTTTATCATCGATTTAGATCTACACTCGATTCCCTCTTAAGTCACCAGATCCGTGCATCATCTTCTCGCTTCAGTCGCGAAATTTATTCTCTCTTAAGTCGCAATCATAACCTCAACTTTTTCGTGTTTTTAGTTGCATAAAGAAATATTTAGAGATATACCACAGCAGTGGCGCAGCCAGAAAACATTCTCGGGAGGGGCCAAGTCTCCCAGTCAGTTTTTTTTTTTTTTTTTGTAGTAGCATACACAATATGATATTATTCCGTGAAAACAAAAATCTTGTAACCTTGTACATGTAGTGGTCACTATATATACAAATAATGTAATAATAAAATTAATCGATGCGATCACATCAACACAGAGGGTGCTACAATGTCAGCCGTTTAGACGGAAATTTTCACGGCCTTCAATTTGCGATGTTCTGGCGGTCGCCATTTTTGATTTTTCTGATTTAAAAAAATGTTTTTTCATGTAAAAATTATTGAATTATAATTCGCAAAAAATCGCATTTGTTAATGTTAATTACTTCCCACAGGAAAAAAATAATACAAAAATGACTAAAAAATGATATCTCAAGGTAGAAGCCCCTTGGGCTTCTACCTTGCACCCTCTGTGTTGATGTGAAACAGAAATACAAAATATTTTCTTAATCAGTTGTGTTTTGTTCAAGGAACAACGAGATATTTTTTCTATTACTGCAAAATTACAAAAATGACGGTAAATTAAAGAAAATGTGTTTATTTGCAATTTTTTTTTACAAAAAAAATTAATTAAAATAATTCAAATGTTTTTATCGAAAAACCGGCGCGTCAGACCCTGGATAAATGTTTTTTACGCATTCGTGCAAAATTTCAAGTCGATAGCTTAATTACAGTGGCCGCTAGAATGTCAGCCATTTTTAAAAACGTGATACTGAGAAAAACGCGTTTAAAGTTTAAAATGTGAATTATTCAAAGGGGCTTATATTTACCGTCAGTCTGCAATGCCTGGCCCGTAAAGACATCCCTCCTGACACACAAAAATGAAAAAAAAGTCGATTGTTTCAAATGTGTCAAGGTAGAATTCCCCTTAAGTGGAAGATGGATAAAACGACCATGATTTTTTTGTTGGTTGCTGGCTAGCTTGGGGGGGGGGGGGGCTGGCCCCTCGCCCCCTGGCTGCGCCATTGTACCACAGCACTTGTTATAATGAAAGATGAGCCAGCTGAACGAAAAAATCAACGTCAGTCAATCAATACCCAGTCGTGCGTGACAAAGTTCAATTTTCCACTTGAATGAATATTTTAATATAAGGTTAAATATTTTAAAATACACCTAACCTATTTTAAAGGTTAGGTGTATGTTTTGAACAACGTTAACGACTTCAATACCTATCACTCCATCGTTTGGATTAATACTAATGGACAAAATAATAACGGAAAAAAATTACAGTTCAGACAATCTAATATGAACTTTATAATACTAGAGCATAGTTTTAACTGATATTTCCTGATATTATAGCCTTCTACTTTGGTTTAGTAAGCACCCCCTAAAATATAATGTGAATCCCATGCTTCCGTATAAAAATATGAGAATTATAAATTCCACGAGCCTCCACTGGTAAATATAGTGTTTTCAGAGAGGTGTATAATGAAATAATACTATAAAATAAAATATATACTACAGTATACTATAAAAATTTAGTCACTACATACATACATACAAGTATTACATACCATCAATACATATGAGACATAAGTGTCATAACCACCAGTATTTTATTCATATACAGGGTGAGTCAGAAAGAATGGGAGAAGACAAAACTGGAGATACTAGACACCAAAATATTATTGAGCTCAACATGCCTTATACCAATGTCGCTAGTTTAAGAGATACAGCGTGTTCAAAGTTTCAATTTTATTCTGAAATTTCTCAATAATTAAGAAAGTTTTGATAGTATCTTAGAGTTAAATCTGAAAGAAGTTAAATCTGAAACTTGGTAGTTTCATGTTTTTTGGTGTGAGAATTACTAATTTTAAGCTTATTTTGACGTTGCTCCTAGAGGGCGCTAGTTTCACCGTATTACTTTGGTAAATTAAAACATTTTTTTATCTGTTTAGTCATGCGTAAAACCAGAGAATCTAAAAGAACGCTCAATTCTACAGAGAAAACGTACTCTTGTTTAGGTCGTCTAAATCTATCGGTTTTTAAGTTATTTGCATTTAAAAGGTTCAATGTATTTTGTTGATTTTTTTTCCAGGCGCTGATATTGCTATATTTTTTCTAAGTAGGCTTATGTCAACATTTGTCAAATTTACATATCATTAAATTATTTTGATTGAGCATAACATGCTTTATACCAATGTCGCTGGTTTAAGAGATACAGCGTGTTCAAAGTTTAAATCAACAAAAGTACATTGAACCTTTTAAATGCAAATAACTTAAAAACCGATAGATTTAGCTAAACAAGAGAAACTTTTCTTTGTATAATTGAGCCTTCTTTAGATTCTCGATCTGTTTTACGCATGGCTCAAAAGATAAAAAAAATATGTTTTAATTTACCAAATAATACGGTAAAAACTAGCGCCCTCTAGGAGCAACGTCAAAATAAGCTTAAAGTTCCTAATTCTCACACCAAAAAAACATTAAACTACAAATTTTCAGATTTATACTATCAAAACTTTCTCAGTTATTGAGAAATTTCAGAATAAAATTGAAACTTTGAACATGCCGTATCTCTTAAACCAGCGACATTGGTATAAGGCATGTTTATCTCAATCAAAATAATTTAATGATATGTAAATTCGACAAATGTTGACACAAGCCTACTTGGAAAAAATATAGTAATATGAGCGCCTGAAAAAAAAATCAACAAAATACATTGAACTTTTTATATGCAAATAACATAAAAACCGATAGATTTAGACGACCTAAACAAGAATACGATTCCCTGTAGAATTGAGCATTCTTTTAGAATCTCGATGTCAAAATAAGCTTAAAATTCGTAATTTTCACACCAAAGAACATAAAGATAGCAAGTTTCAGATTTCTACTATAAAACTTTCTCAATAAAATTATTGAGAAATTTCAGAATAAAATTCAAACTTTGAACACGCTGTATCTCTTAAACCAGCGACATTGGTATAAGGCATGTTTAGCTCAATCAAAATAATTTAATGATATGTAAATTCGACAAATGTTGACACAAGCCTACTTGGAAAAAATATAGTAATATGAGCGCCTGAAAAAAAATCAACAAAATACATTGAACCTTTTACATGCAAATAACATAAAAACCGATAGATTTAGACGACCTAAATAAGAGTACGTTCCCCTGTAGAATTGAGCATTCTTTTAGAATCTCGATATCAAAATAAGCTTAAAATTCGTAATTTTCACACCAAAGAACATAAAGATAGCAAGTTTCAGATTTCTACTATAAAACTTTCTCAATAAAATTATTGAGAAATTTCAGAATAAAATTCAAACTTTGAACACGCTGTATCTCTTAAACCAGCGACATTGGTATAAGGCATGTTTAGCTCAATCAAAATAATTTAATGATATGTAAATTCGACAAATGTTGACACAAGCCTACTTAGAAAAAAATATAGTAATATGAGCGCCTGAAAAAAAATCAACAAAATACATTGAACCTTTTACATGCAAATAACATAAAAACCGATAGATTTAGACGACCTAAATAAGAGTACGTTCCCCTGTAGAATTGAGCATTCTTTTAGAATCTCGATATCAAAATAAGCTTAAAATTCGTAATTTTCACACCAAAGAACATAAAGATAGCAAGTTTCAGATTTCTACTATAAAACTTTCTCAATAAAATTATTGAGAAATTTCAGAATAAAATTCAAACTTTGAACACGCTGTATCTCTTAAACCAGCGACATTGGTATAAGGCATGTTTAGCTCAATCAAAATAATTTAATGATATGTAAATTCGACAAATGTTGACACAAGCCTACTTGGAAAAAATATAGTAATATGAGCGCCTGAAAAAAAATCAACAAAATACATTGAACCTTTTACATGCAAATAACATAAAAACCGATAGATTTAGACGACCTAAATAAGAGTACGTTCCCCTGTAGAATTGAGCATTCTTTTAGAATCTCGATGTCAAAATAAGCTTAAAATTCGTAATTTTCACACCAAAGAACATAAAGATAGCAAGTTTCAGATTTCTACTATAAAACTTTCTCAATAAAATTATTGAGAAATTTCAGAATAAAATTCAAACTTTGAACACGCTGTATCTCTTAAACCAGCGACATTGGTATAAGGCATGTTTATCTCAATCAAAATAATTTAATGATATGTAAATTCGACAAATGTTGACACAAGCCGACTTGGAAAAAAATATAGTAATATGAGCGCCTGAAAAAAAATCAACAAAATACATTGAACTTTTTACATGCAAATAACATAAAAACCGATAGATTTAGACGACCTAAACAAGAGTACGATTCCCTGTAGAATTGAGCATTCTTTTAGAATCTCGATGTCAAAATAAGCTTAAAATTCGTAATTTTCACACCAAAGAACATAAAGATAGCAAGTTTCAGATTTCTACTATAAAACTTTCTCAATAAAATTATTGAGAAATTTCAGAATAAAATTCAAACTTTGAACACGCTGTATCTCTTAAACCAGCGACATTGATATAAGGCATGTTGAGCTCAATCATAATATTTTGGTGTCTAGTATCTCCAGTTTAGTCTTGTCCCATTCTTTCTGACCGGCCCTGTATAATTCATAACCATCAGTATTGTGTATCGATTACAACACTCAAGCCTACCATTATCAGCAAATCGTCTCATAATGTGATTTTTAAAATAAATTATGAATTAGTTTTTACACTCTAGTAATGACACCTGTTTACACAAAATATCGGTTTTACTATATGTTGATATTTGGAAAGTAGATGGTATTATTTTCAAATATCCTTGCCATAACTGTTAAGTATGGCAAAGTTGATTTCAAATTAGTAAAACTGGGCGAAATGTAGAACTTGGTTCTTGAGTCTTCTTATACTCGTGTCTAGGAGGATTTTCATTATTCTCACAATCCTATTAAATACCGGGTGGTACAAAAAGTATCAAATAATGTATTTAACTTTGTTATTTGCAAAGTTAAAAAAAAGTTCAATATAAATGTTATTTTGTTCATTACCGTGTATGTTTTATGATTTTTAGTTTGTTGATATATAGATATATTCTTTTGTTTTGTTCCTATGGCAACCAATTTTTTTTTTTTTTTTTTGTAATGGCACCCATACTTTTTTTTTCGTTATGAAAAAAACATATTTTTCTCTATTCAGTCACAACATTTTGCAATTTTTGAAAAAAAAAATAAGCGAGAAAAAAAATTATGTATTACTATTCACTCACAATTAATTAATTAATTTCACAAAACTAAAATTTAGAACAAATTAAATTTAAAGAGTAACAAAGGTAGACTGAATATTAAAAAAAAACAGCAATACTAAATCAGATGTTCAAACTGAGCTCCGTTTACGACCAAACAATGGCCTAAACAGTATTTAAATTCTACTCTAGTAGCTCTGTCTAACACCTCTGCAGGTATTCTACGCATTTCAGCAGTTATTCACACCTTTAAGTCCTCCAAATTACGAGGTCTTTATTTTAACACACTATTTTTAACATGAACCCACAGGAAAAAATCTAAGGGCATCAAATCCGAAGATCTGGCAGGCAATAGATCCTCTTCTGCCGATCCACCTGTTTCGGAAAACATGATTTAAGTACTCTCTAACATGTACCGCAAAATGTGGAGGAGCTCCATCTTGTTGGAAGAAAATTCTATTGTCAATACCTCCATTTTCACCCGGGAATAAGGCTGTGATCGCAGGTATGACCTGAGTTTGTAGCAGTTGAAGATATCGATCAGCGGTAAGGATTTCATCAAGAAAAATTGGCCTATGATATGTCCTCTTATAATGCCTGCCCACACATTTACTTTTTGCGGATATTGTGTGTGTGCTTCTTGCACCCAGTGTGGGTTCGCTCTCGCCCAATACCGACAATTATATCGATTTAATGTGCCGTTTAGCATAAAGGTCGCTTCATCTGAGAATACAATATTTGAAGCAAAATTCTCAGCTGTACTCACAGAAATCCATCCGTCTATCAAAATAATCTTCATTCAATTCATGTATTAATTTTATACATGAAGATGAGTTTTTTCTTATAAAGATGAGTTTTTCTTTTTTTAAAATTCTAAGCACAGATACATGGCTAATTTCTAAATTGTCTGCGACTTCCCTCTTTGACACTTGTGGCATTTCTTCAATTGTCAACAGAACATTTAACGCTTTTTCCTCACTTGTTGCCGACTTTGGTCTGCCAGTTATTTTCACGTCTTTAACGTTACCAGTTTCTCGAAATTTTTTTTATTAGTTGACAGACTGTTCCTTGAGATACAGGAGTATCTGGGTAAATTCCGTTGAATACAGTATACACTTAGGTTTGAGTCCTCTTCCTATTTCCGTACCCATAAATCATTAATATTTCAATACGTTGTCTCTCACTCAAATGTGCCATGTCTTCAAATTTAATAATTTGCAAGAATGTCAAACAAAAACTTTGTTTTACACCGACAATAATTATTTATTCTTTATTTGTATTAATTTAAATGTCAAATTTGCATGGCATTCTTTAGCCAAAGTAATGTTTCTATTTTAAAACGGCATGACTTTTTTCCCTTATTAGAGGTGACGAGTGAATCGTACTGAATACTTTTGTACCACCATGTATGTACGTTATGTAAAATACTTTATATGTGTACTTTAAGTCATACATACATAAAACATTAACGTAACATGTCAAATATTTTGAAATTAATTATTATTGTTGTTTAGTTCGTTTTTATTGGAAATAATGTGACGAAATAATCAAACGTTATATGCTGCGCGCATTAGTCCTTATGATCATAAATTACTAAATGAAGATAGCGATTAAGTTATAGTATCAATTTTATACGTTTAGATACCGTGAATGTCACAGATTCCATCTACATAAAATGTTACCAAATTACAGTTATTCTAATGTAATGAGCGTAATAAAATATGTTAATCAAGCTAATTATACAAATAAGCTGTAAATCACGGATTTTGACACCATTAAGTAAATATAACTGTACTATTTCAATGGATTGTCCAATAAACCTCCTAATGCTTCAAATTACCAATTTTCAGTTGAAAAAATAAAACGATTTATTCACGTTTTAATTGACAGTATATTATAATACTATGCCAAATATTAATCATATGTCGAGTTAAGATTACTTTGGGTAGATATATTCACAAATTGTCTAATTTTGCACATTAAGGAATGCGATTATAATTTTTCCACGTCACGAAGGATCGTCACTATTTTCGACAATTTGTTTTATAACGTATTGAGCTTCCACTTTCACAAACTGTATTTTTTTGGTAAATTATAATGTTCTATTCATGTTTATTTTCCATTACTGAACTTACCTACCCTAAAAGTTTACTCTCAAAGATGAATCTATGACGTACTCGATGGCCCTACAAAGCAACGGTAGAAAAGAACAAAGTTGATATAGTGTGAATAAATATCGGTGACATATTGATATTGCGTGTGGTTGCACTAAAGCCATGTTTGTAACGGCATGTCACATTATGTCAAAAATACGACATAATATTGTATCCATTTAGGTACAAAACCAATTTATTTTGAACATTTACCGATGATATGGCTGTACTACATTTGCCAACATACTCGTAATTCATTCAACAGAACCTACCATTTTATTATTAAAAGGCCATAGGTATATAGGTCCACGATAAATTTGGTAACAAAAAGTGGCAATATCACCGTCATTTTTAAGCGATCTTAATGAAAATTGGTATGATGAGGTAATCAATCACTTTCTTCCGTTGCAATTGTTTTTGTTATACAACTTTCAGTTTCACCGGAAGTTAAATAATTAAAATATGATACTTTATAACAGTACACCAAGTAAATTATGTTTATCGCATCGTGAGACGGTGTGTTTTTATTTGGATATCTTTAGGCAAAGAGGTTATAAGCAGCAGTAAATTTTTATGATATTTAGTCGTCACTAAATTTGTAAAATCTGTTTTTAAAAGTTTCTAAAAACTACTCTAGCAGTTGATAATATGTTTTTCGTCACAATTTCACAATACTGACAGATTGTCTTACTTTAGGACGTAGTGACTTAATTTCTTAAGCTTAATTGTTTCCACTGTTTAGCAACTGAGTCACGCATACTATGTTAATTTTTAGAAAAATACGACAACCGCATATTTATTTTTAAATTACGGTAATTCGGTAAATAACATGAGACTCAAGTACAGTAGAACCCCGATTATCCGTGCTCCACGGGACCGGACAGGCAAGGAAAATTGAAAAGCACGGATAATCCGAACATTTATTTATTACATATGCACGTATACATACGAGTAATAAAAAGATAACAGAAAAAAATAAATCTCATAAAATTGCATAAAAAACAGAATTCTACATAAGTAAACTTTTACACTAAATAAGAAAAATAAAACCTCTAGATGGGTAGGTTAACTTGCATTTACATAAAACGGATATGTATTTTAGGTAGCTATGCTTTTGAATAAAAGTCACTTTGGTCTGTGTTAAAATTCGTCGATCGTTTCCGTCGAGTAATTTACGGTAACGCTATTTCGATAAAACTTGCAATTTTAATAATGCAAATTATTATTATGTATACATTATTAAAATTGCATAAAAATGCAATTTTAATAATGGGAAATCATGGCACGGATAATCCGCAGCCCGGATAACCCGCGCACGGATAATCGGGGTTCTACTGTATGCTATATCTTTGTACTCGTAATTGATTGTACTATCTAATAATATCATAATATGCTGGATGTCCTATTAAAAAATCTCATAACCATTTCATTCCTGGTTAAACCGGAAGTTGCAGAAAAAAATGTTCTGAAAGATTTTTTTTCAGAATATCAGAAAGATCGCTTAAAAAATGGCGGCAATATTGCCACTTCAAACTCGTCGTGGCCCACCCTGTATGGCGTGAGGTTACTGCAAAAATCCGTTTAGTCCGAAAAAGTACATTAAAAAAATGTTTCAAAGGAAACATCTGCTTTTTTCATCAAGCTGTTTCGTTTAGGAAAAACTAAAAAGCTCATTTAACGGGCAGTACAAAATGCACCGTAATTATTCTACTATTTTTTGGCTTAATAGTTCAGATATCTCTAGTATGGTGAAATATGGACTTAACGGGTTTTTGCAGTAAGCCCACGATATTGAAAATTAAGAATGGTTCGCAAGCATGGCATGAGGACAAAATCCTAATAAATATTTACATATATTTTGGAACAGGTGCAAATCGAGCTAAAACTGTATATAACTTATTAGGCAAATGTTTCATAGTATTATTCCTTAATATTTCTTCCTTAATAATCATGTTACAATGCCCACGCATTTTTAAATAAGTAACGACTTAGCAGAGAAGTGTTATACTTACGTACTTACTTATTTCTATCGGTCTTAACATAATTTTTAAAGTACTTTCAGGAGAAAGGTATGAAGTATTATGATTCAAAGAAGCAACTCTTTTAATCACTCAGTATAAATCATCTTGTGACAACCATACATCACGACTCTATTAGAAGTATACTGCTGCTCCATTTCTACAGAACTTTCATGTATTTCAAGAAACAAAATTCAAAAGTCGTGTGATATGGACAGTAATTGATTAAAAACAGAAATTTCAATCCCTGAGGATGGTAAAATAAGTTACAAAACGTTGGCGAGGAAGTAAAGTGTTTTTCAAATGAACCATTTTTTTACTATTCTTATTCCGATTTTACCATAGTTTAAGTTAGGGGTGTCCATTGCACTAATTATGACTAAAGTGTCTTATTTTGTAAAAAATAATATATAAAAAACAAACACTTATATTTCAATAAATATTACAATAACTAGAGATCTGTGAGCTTTCTGTGAGCTGTGACGTTATAGACCAACGATTTCATTTTGCAAACGTTGACCGTAACTTTTGTTCGAAATAAAAAATAACAATGGCCAAATTAGTTTAATTCCGATAACCAATTAGGTATTTTTCTCTGTTCCAAAAATCCGCGTGCGGCATGAATCAACCGTAGACCTCGCAAAAAAATACAAGGTCGCTTAAATCGTACTACACAGACCTTGAAATTGGCAATCAAACCTAAGGTTTTGTCAACTCGTTTCAATTATTCATAGTTGCTAAGGCGAGTATCGCTTTGGAAATCTATCCGTACAATTATCTATGATTTTATCGACACACAGCACAAAATTCATTCACATTTCTTCAGAAAATCAAATTATGTCTGGCAATTGTTAAAAAAAAATTTAAAAAAAGTGCTGTTACTTTTTTTGGGGAAAACGTTCCACCATCTACTATAATACATAAGTAAAGTTGACATACGGCATTGCAACACATAGGCAACTCGCGTAGCATGTGATGGTCACCTCAATTTGGATTTATTTTAGTAGTCTCGTGACAGCTGGTGCTCTTGTACAACCTCGCTATATGCAACATGTTCAATAGCGTGATATAATTTCATAATAAACTATGACAATCGTGCGGAAAGCTCTTACTTACTTTCGCGTATTACACTTATGATAAATATTGCTGCTGAAAAAAATTTTCTCACGTTTCTGATAAATCGTTTTATATTGAAGACCATGAAGCAATGCGTTCAGCAGATGAAGAAGACACGTACTATGGCAAAAACTGCTTGGTTCCAAAACTCAAGAAACGAACACAAGGATAAACAGTAGAATCTAGTCTTATTTGCAGCTTCAGCAGTATGTTGCTTCCATTTTGGAGTTCAGAGCAGTCGATATGCTAGAACATTCAACGGATATACGTATGAACCCTTGGAAGTGAAGAAAAAAAATATTTATCAATGTTTAGTGATAAAAAAACAAATTGATCATCATTGAACCAGGAATTCCAAAAAATGACTACCTATAAAATACAAATAATGGAAATTTGTTACTACTATTACCAAAAAAATGTTTAGATCTTTAATAAAATATAAATTTTGACACAGTGTTAGTAATACTGGAAGCAACAAAACAAAGTTGAAATAAGCAACTGCACATCGTTTGGTTTCATCCCAGTAAAAAGCTGATCACTAACAAGTCATTAAAATATTTTGAATTTCTGCTCGATTTGACACTAGATGTATGATAGAAACCAGACAAATTACTTTTAAACATCTTCTGTAAAGTTATTTCGCCATTGTTCACATATAACTACACAACATCAAGAAACAAATAGAGACGAAGAAAATACACAAGATATACGGTCCTATACGGAGTCCTTACATTTTCTAGAATTAATGGCAAATATAAAATTTAGAGTATATCAATATTTTTGGATTTTATAATACACGTATTTTAGTTGTACTGTACTGGTATATTATTGTATTTGTTTGTCAACAATTTTTATTCTTCCCTCCTGAAATTTATTTCACTCTCTGCTTGCCTCATTATTGCAGGCACAGCAAAAAAGTAAGTATTACCTCTATACACCCACAAATTCGACATTTTGCTTTTCTAAAAAAAAACTTAGCTAACATTCTTCTGTTGCGAATTATATAACGTTTGCCTCATCCCTTTTTGATGAAACCGCTTCCCAAACTTGTAATTCTGCGGTAACGCACTATGCAAAGAACGAATAATTTGGGATTTAATTGTCCAAGTCTGCGGTAAACTACTTATAATTACTATTAAGTACATCAGAGCCGTACTGATTTCAGTAAACCAAATTATTTCCTAATAAGTGAGAAATAAAAATAATCCTCATAAATGCATACTTTTTTTGTTACCCTCAAGAATAATAAGATTTGCTGTATTAATAAATCTAAATATGGGGAGTAAATGATTTAAGATAGCTAAAAAAATTGTTGTGATTATTTCCGACATTGATATGTACACATATAGGAAAAATTCTAAGATTATACACCGAATTTACAAATTAAAAATCCAAACCCTGACATATATTTCCTTAAATTTTTATTGTTATATTACCCTCAGGCAGTAAGTTTGTATAACAATCTGTTTTTTTTTTGCTAAATACATATACTTATTATTGTCGCTTTTATATGTTTTACTTACATATTTTCATATGCCATTAATATAAACACATCACAGAGTAGTGCTATAGAATGTCAATAAAGTCCTCCAAGCGAAAGATAACAAACCTTACACTTTTTGTTTTACTTGGGCCCTCAGTAAACAGAAAATATAAATTAAGTATCACCATACGCGATATCAACAACCAGAGTAACTTTAATAAGTCAAAAAAATGCGTATATTGCCAAGTTCTTGTGGCACAGTTTCTTTGTTAAGCCATTTTAAACTTGGTTTCTTTATTGTTGAATAAGGATACACTGTCGGGATTTTAAAATTTAAAATACTTTAAATTTTGAATCTCTTACAATAGATCCTTACTTAACCCAACAAGTATAATATATGGATATAATATCTATATACTTGGTGGGTGTTCATAATTATATGGATACCTACCAAGTTTTAGATAAACTTGTTAGAGAACCAAACTAGATAAACTGGTTAGTTGTCCAGAACTGACACTGATTGTACAGAAGAAAATACACAAGCGATAATCTTCAACGCCGCGGCTGAACGACAACTGACTGAAATAATAAATGGTTTGCACTTTGGAATGCACCCTGTTGGGCGCTTATTAGCGAGACATTTCCTGATAGAATATTTGTTAATTCACTGTTGTTATATACGATGTATGTAGGACGGGTAGCCACAAATATGTACAGGGTGATTGATCATCATACAAAATGAGTTTTTCTCGGAAACGTATGAGAGAAATTAATTTTTGTGAACGGTAAATTATAAAGAACGGTAGCATTACAAAGATATATTAATTGTGTGTTCTAATTTTTTCGTATCTAGAATATTTAAAAAGCTATGGTCGATTTATTAGTTAGTGCTGTTTTTCTCGTAAGCTGATCTAGCTAAATGAATATAATTTCTTTGTAAGAATGATGCTAAGCATCGCGACGAATTTTTTTTTAGAAACATACCTACCTGTTTTTTACACTCAAAGGTTATGACTGATTTCCCGAGGATTACTTTATAGTTAATGTTATAACATTTGGAATAGAATTTTCCGACACTATTGCAGTGGCGGCTCGTGAGTGTGTTATATGGGTGGGCACAGGGTGTGTGTTAATAGGATTACTTATTAGCTACCAATGGCGCCGCAGGCGAAAATTTTTAGAATTTTCAAGGTCATGCGTTTTACTGACACTTCAGAATTTCAATCAAAATTCTTTTATACAAAAAAATATAGGCTTTCGCAAGAATAATTTTTGGGATTTGGTAGCTTTTTGAAATAATATTTAGTCACGAATACTGAGGGCTTAAATATATTAAAATAATGGGTGGCAACATGTAAACAAAATTTGATATAGGTATCTTACCGTTATTTGTAGAGGAAATCAGCTCGCCTGTCCTAATTGTTCACAAAAATGTTAATCGCCTTTTCATTAAAGTCCCGCATTTGTTTCACAAAATTTAATACAATTAATTATTTGGTTTAAAATATGTCTGTTTTTATCCACATTTTCATTGTGACGTCTTATATTTTCACGATAAACACTATCAAGCTGTTGCCTTATGTCTAACTTCCTCAACACACTAAAATCTAAGATGTTATGTAAATGTTTTTCATTGTAGCTAGTATGTTTCTTAGCTCGTTCATTTAAATGTTTTAAATCACTCACCCCTTCTTGAGTCCATGCACTTTGGTTGCCACCCATCACTAAATAAATAAAACAAAACAGTTTGTTTCTTTTAGGACACATAACCACTTAAATCTGTCGTAGACACTACTATTAAAATTTCGTGAATAATTTCGCGATTTTCCTACGTGTGTTTTGGAAATAATCAAATCGGGTATCGGCCTTCCTAACCGTTTAATTTCCGTTCGGATCTCGTATGTAATATCTTTTTAGTCAATAAAAAGTCCACCGAATTCATTTTGAAACGTTTCACAATTAAAAACAGTAAAAACACACTTCTCAGCGAAGAAAATAAACAATAAAACTAAAAACGGTCACTCAACAAGTGTGACCCG
Source organism: Aromia moschata (assembly GCA_029963805.1). NCBI lineage: Eukaryota > Metazoa > Arthropoda > Insecta > Coleoptera > Cerambycidae > Aromia > Aromia moschata. The sequence goes on from JAPWTK010000989.1 coordinate 66,740, forward strand.
TTCAGCTGATTTTCGACCGAATTAACGACGGACGTTTTGTCTGCAATGGCGCCAAACTTACCAGTCACCGAAAAAGCCCGATTAAAAACGAGGGCTGGGATACTGTATGCCCTCGCTACGCGCGCGGAAATGCGACTACGGTGGCTCGATGCGAATTCAGTCTACGGTGGCTTGGTGCTCGATCGATAGTCTGTCATATATATGTGATAAAAATCATTATTTGTGGTATAAAGGGAATAATAATTAGAATATGAATAGTTTGTCGTATACAATTAATTGATATTATTGTAACAGTAATTTATAGTAAATTAACACAAAAGAAATATTTTCTATTGAAATTTGGGCTGGGCACGTGCCCCTGTGCCCTTTATCACCAGCCGCCACTGCACTATTGCTCATTCTAAGTAAACCTAGGTTTTGATTCCTAAAATATTGTGTAATTTATAATAAACAAATATCTCTAAATACCTCAACAATAAATAATATACATACATACAAATGCAGTAAATATTTACAAATGAGTAAATAAAATAACAACAATTAGAAAAATTAAAAATAATTTATTTAATAAAGGTTCAGTAGGCACCATTGTTATTTAAGCACAACTCGTAACGTTCTCTTAGTTCATTAGAAGTTACTTTTCTGAAAATATTTCCACCTAATTCAGCACAGGCAGCAGTAATATTTTGCTTCAAATCAAAACACAAATTGTTTTGTGCACAGCTCATTTGTCTGTATTCGAATTCAAAAAAATTGCTATAATAAATACATAGGTGTGTATTTACTTACCAGCTAAGCTAAAACTGTTCTTCACACATACTTTCACAATTAAATCCTTGGAGTTTTGGAAGTTACAATTAGTTCTTATTTGCATTACAAAACGTCAGCAGTGGTGTGAAAATTAGAGGTGGATTATTTAGTAGATTGATACTGTTTCAAGCGGATGTTTTAGTAGACCAAATAAGATTTTGAATGTTGACATTTTTGAAATAATGAAAATAAAAAAAGGGCTTCAAAAAATCAAAAACTTCCTATAAAGAGGAAACCGATTTTTAAAGAAGGTTTCTTGTGAAAAAAAAAATATAATCGTCGCGATGCTCAGCATCGGTTTCTATTAACTAAAACTAAAACATGAAACGTTCTCACATCTGAATTACTTTTTTTGATTAAAATTTAAAAACAAAAATTGATTGTTTTTTATGATTTTTTGGAGGGTGTGCGACCTCAGACCTTAACACAAAACGCCACTGCTAATCCAGAATTGATTAAAAAATACGAACGCAGGTATACCCAGCAAACAATAAGAAATTTCAAACACCCAATTCCTTTGACATATTCAACACACCTTAGCAGCAGCACGATCGGGTACTTCGTTATAGCAAAATAATAGTGCGGGAAGAATGGTTCAGGAAAATATCGAAGCGAAACTCTTGCTAACAAATCAATTGTTTTCGGGGAGTGTACCTCGCTGGTAATAACATACAATTATGAATTTTAGTCATGCAAGTAAACATGATCCATATCCGCCATTGGTATTTTACGCAAGGTCATTTGCAAAATCGTGAACGCTAAAAGGAGACAGCGATAGCCCTATTATTGGTTCTGCACCTTTTAAAGTTCACGCCGCGTCATTAACGGCGTAATTATTGTTATGCGGACTAAGAAAAGTTTAGACTGACTGCGGACAAACGCGAGAAGAACTAACCTGACGTTGAGATAAATATAATAATTTATTCACTACGCCGCCAAGGTTTATTTTAATCATCGTGGAGCTTGTTAGCGGCTAAAAGTAAATACTTCTAGATGGAATCAACGCATGCCACCTACGTGGTTTCGTTTGAACTATAAAGAAATGATAGGTATAATTTAATAATCTCTACAGTGTGGAACAGTCAAATGGAATAAATTCAGTAGCTCCATTATTATGCATTTTGTTAGAAAATTCTGAGACACGCCACAATTTTTAATTCCAAAATGACATCTTGCGACGTAAAAGTGTCATCTCTAAATTCAACCCCCTTCAGGTGACAGCTACAACTATTAAATTTTCAAATTGGGAGTAGGGGCTTGTGATACTTCATTTGAAAGGTGTTTTCATTCTCCATTCAAAACTGCTATGATTTAAGTTTTTTGCAGAAATTAACAAGAAAAAAGTTTCTCCAGCGTAGGAAATTCGTTACATATAAAATAAAAAACAAATCATTATTAATGCAGCAAATGTTCAAAATGCATACCTCCAGCGTCTTGGCAGTATCCTAGACGTAAATGGAAATGTCTTCTAACGTAACGTAAATCTGCGAGGTAATCGACATAATTGCAAGTGTTCTTTTAACATTTCTTCTTAAGTCAGCTAAATCGTCGGGTTTGGTTTTGTAGACCATACTTTTTATATATCCCCATAGGAAGAAGGAACGGCGTGAGATCAGGTGATCGTGCAGGCCATTCTACAGAACCACGTCTCCCTATCGATTTGGAAAGATTGTGTGGATATATTGCCTGACATTGACTTCGTAATGTGCTGGTGCACCATCCTGCTGGAACCATATTGCATTACCTGAAGTTGTGAGTTTCCTTCAGCTGGATACAAGTTTGCCATCGTCAGTACAACATTATTTTGGAGCAGCGCTAAATAAGTTTCTCCATTCAAATTGCCGTCAATGAAGAAGGGACCAATGATATTTTCTCCAATTATTCCTGCCCAAACATTAACTTTCTCAGGCTTTTGCGTGTGTAGTTCCCTCATCCAGTGAGGCTTTTCTCTCGACCAGTAACGACAGTTTTGGCAATTAACATGACCGTGATGTGTAAATGTAGATTCATCCGAAAATAAAACATTTTCTATTTGTAAAGTATTGTCATCTATCATTTGCATCATTTGTTCAGAAAAGAGAATTCGTCTCAAAATCGTCTTTCGCGAATTCATTAGTTGGTACCAGTTTATATGGGTGTAACTGATTTTCTGTCAATACGCGGAGAATCGAGGAATGGCTAATATTTAATGTGAAGCTGTTTGACGACTCGACGTATGTCGATTTTCTTCAAGCATAAATCCAATTTCTGATCATCACTGAGTTTATATGAAGTCAGAATTTTTTCTCACAAATGCTCCAGAAATAGCCAAAATACCTAAAAATGGAAAAAAAGTGGACGTCGATTATATGAAACGGATTGCGTCATGAACGTTACGGCTATATTTTTATACACGTTTTGATACACTCAAAGCGAATCTTGAATTAACCGTAATTAAATTAATTAATAATTGTATTGTAATTAACAGTATAAATTTCTACTTGGAATTTTTCTTACTTGTTTTTTTCTAAAAATGCTCCGAAAGTAGGTAAGAAAATGAATAATAGAAGAAAAACTTGAACAAACAACAATCAATGCATTTTTTAAAATACGTTTTCATTAAACATTTTAATTGTGACCCCACACGCTTTCAATTCCAGAATTGGTTGATCACTAAGGTTCAAAGTACATATAAATACAATACTTTTGTTGATTCTAGTGACCTACTTACCTTTTTTCTTGTTTATCGTTTTCTGTATGTATATGATTGTCATTTTGAGATATCCATCTTGGATTTTTTTCAAAAAGGCCACAGTTTAGAAAGAACTAGACATAAATTGCTACAAAAGAAGCCAAACCGTAAATTAGTTGATTGAACCAAATTTTATGTTTAGAACAGGGGATGTGGTTAATTTGACAAAAGAATGTCCCTAGTGTCATTAGTCATCTAGAATCAAGAATACAGTTAAAAGTTTAGAGTTAAAACCATCAAAACATTTAAAGCTTTTTGATTCATCGCCTATAAAACTTTCTATATATAAGAGTCAACCTTTTGAAAACATTTAATTTAACCTGGTGTAAAAATTCCATTAAATCAATGTTCCTTTTTCCTCCAACGTTATTAATATTATTCGTTCATTAAATATCAATATTTATAACTGCATCGATATCCCCCTGCCTTTATGGCATTGTTTTATTGGCCCAAGTAATCCTAAATGATTCATTCTCTATATACCTGACTAGACTTTATATATTTCAGGTAATAATTATAATTTCGTTATATAACGCTTACTGCACCAATTACAGCCATAGCCAATGTCAACATTTGATTAGGTATTTGCGTTCGTTATAACAAAAAAGTTAACGTGTTTTTCTTGCCAACGCAAGTCTCACGACCTTGCCGCTGAATATTGGCTTTTTGAAAAACTCCACGTTTTGCAAAACATAAACTGTTCCTATATCAGATAATTAAACTATGTTTACAGAACATTTAACGGCTATTTCCTGGTTTATATAAAAATGCCATAGACATGCACAAAAATTAATTATTCAGCGATGTTTCGCTTAAATTTTCTAGTTTTTTTCTTAAGATATAGGATATTTATTTTGAATTTGTGAACAAAAGTTATTACTTATTTTTCACATTTCAAATTTACTTAATCCTGATAATTTATGGTCGTACCTACCTAAAATAGTACCTATCTGAAGAAAATTTTGCATACTTTTATAAGGATCCAATAGATCCAATAGGTCGCATTCCAAGTGCTAGCCACTTGGAATTGCTTTTTAGGTAGCTTTGCATTTTTTCTGGGATTTTTTCCGCGCCTTGGCGCACAGTGGGACAAAACCATAGTATTTTACCCAAACCACTCTAGAGATCGTAAAAATAAAGATTTTAAAACGCTTTTTTTAATGTTCGTTATGAATTTCTCCATAAATTCCTGTAGCCGGATTTTTATTTTCATTCCCAATATTTTATTATTTTAATCTATTATCTATATGAAGGTTTTTCCAATGAAAATCAGTCTCAAACGTAGGTATAAATATTTTTTACTTCTTAATTTTAAAATTTCATTTTGCAAATAGCCAAATGATTTGTCAAATTATTACCCGATTTCTTTCATGATATATTTGACATTATCACCTCTCAAGTGTCAAACATGATATTGGGAATATGCAGCAATTTAAATTTGAAAATACTTATACCTATATCCATTTTTCATTTATTCGATTGAAATTGACAGTTACCAACAGTATATGATTACAGATTATTATTAACTACGAAACTAATTAATTGTAAATCATTTTAAATTTGCTTCAAATATCTTTATTCATAAAGAAAAAGAATATTTTATGATGATTTAATATGCTTACTTTGATATTTGACAAAAATGTTAATAGCTGCCAACTAGTATATTTGTTATTAGTTTCTTAACAAGTATCCTCTGTATATATAGAAAATGAATATTTTAGCTATTTCAATTTTAAAAATACTATAACTAGTTTTTTCATTGAGTTTACTAAATTGACAACTGCCAATAGTATAAATATTAAATAGATAGCAGTAACATACATTTATATTTATCAGTTATATTTATATTAAATCAATTTCTATATCATTTTTTGTGTAGCAACATTTGTACTTATGCAGGATACACATGCTTATTTTTTGATTTTAACAGATATTTTGATAGCTGTCATCTAACATAATATATTTGATATTCATTCCCTTCCCAGTGATCCTTAAATCTTTAGAAAATGAACTATTAAGCACTTTAAGTATTGAAAATAATAAATAAATGGCATCTTAAGTAATTTGACAGTTATTTTGAAGAACTAAAGAAATACGTTTATTTATTATATTTGACAATTAATTTGGCAGCTATCAACAATAACAAAAGAAATCGGATAATATCATTTGACAAATCATTTGGCTATTTGTAAAATGAATTTTAAAATTAAAAAGTCAAAACTATTTATACATTTGAGAATGACACTGATTTTCATTGGAAAAAACAATATTTTCCAAAAAAAAAACGTTTTTAGATTAAAATAAAAAATATTAGGAATGAGAATAAAAAAACTAAAGGAATTTACGGAGAAATTCATAACGAACATTTAAAAAAAAGCATCTAAAATCTCTATCTTTACGATCTCAAGAGTGATTTGGGCAAAACACTACAGTTTCTTAGTGAACTTGTGGCTCCCTTGGCGACCTTGCCCTTATGTACTGCGCGAACCTGACAGAAACAACAGTAATAACAGTAATTTAACAACAAAAAAATAATGTCGTGTGGTACTTTCAATATGCCTAAGATACTTGCGTAAGATGCGATTTTTTTTATAGTACGTTTTATCATAATGCCACTGAGTTGCAGAAATGATAACATAAATAATTAGTTTGTTAATTCGTTAGTCATAAGTTGTTTAGCTATTTAGTTAGACAATACTACATTTTAATGTATCCAATGTTCCCACTTATTACTTTATTTAAACTACTTACATACATCACAATACCGAGTTATAACGCAAATAGTGACACATTTTTCAACCTCAGTGTCTGAGACCCCCACCATACTCTAATAAAATCAACCTCTCGAAATCTATTCATAAATATTTTGATTCAAACCGTTTTTAATAAATCGTTGAAATTCATTTTTTTAAGTAAGGTTAAACAGTAGGGGGAAATTAATGCTATAGTAGTTTTATGTACGCCTGTGCTTACTACTTATTTAAACTACAATTTTATTTCAAGACCAAACGATTTTTTGACATCGATAACATATTTAATGACTTTAATAAATTCGCATTTCAACGCCTAAATACTTGTAGTGAGACAAAGTCGAACTGAGTTGAAATTCAGATGCGAAAGTGCAATAAACTAGGAAATGACTTTAAATCATTAGAATTAACGAGCACAAATTTATATACTTGTATATTAGAGTATTCCTGAACAAACTAGTTTGGCATGTAATCGACATGTGCAGGTACCTGTACCGTATGTTTAATTTCTAGGTAGATCCTTTTTTAATTTCGCAGATATACATAGCGGTATATACAAAAAACTGTTCTAACCAAATCGTTTTCTTATTCAACGCAGTGATGAGCACAGTGTTAAAATTATAATCAAATATATTGATTCGTTAAAGGTCACTTATTTTCCTGTTTTTAAATGCAATTAGATAACTATACATATAATATTTCGAAGATGTTTGTATAATACTTTAAGAATAATATATTAAGTTCACAATCCACATTTTTTAAAGGGGGAAATACAATGAGGGTCAAAAAATCTATTGTTTTTTTTTACCTAAAAAGATAGTAAATGTATCGTAGAATATGCATGCAATGTTTTAAAATCAAATTCAATTCCCTTCTTTTTTTTTGTCGTTCTTCGAAGAGAAAGCGTAGTACGCATTTCGGCGCTGTCGACCCAAGGGACCTTTTTGTCTATTGTGTCCTCTTGAAATACCCTGGGACGAATTTATATAGGCTCTCCAAGAGCTTCATCAAAGTATAAATGAGTTTTATGACGAATCTGAAGGCCTACTGTATGCTCTGGCATCGCTGATTAAGGTGTAAGTGTAGTATTATTTTCATGTAGATAAAATTTTAAACGCGATTTTCTCGAAACAGCATTTTCGAAGGTTGTGTTGAAGATAACTTAAAAACGGTTCTGCTTTTTTTTTTAGCTTTTTTTAGCTTAATTTAGCTAAAACTTTAAGGTTTCTTTTTTTTAATGACGTCAGCTTCTAATTAAACTATTTAAAAACAAATATTTTGAATTTTGATTTATTTTGCAAAACTTAGCAATTATTGCAAAAATTTCGGAAAATTTGCAATTTTTTCGAAATACTTGTGCCAAATAACGATTGTTTTTTTTTTACTTTTTTTGTAGTTTATCGACGAACTATAGTGTTTTTTTGACAAATTTTTTGTCTGGGCTGTTACAGAAAAAATTGCGACGTCCAGGATCAACACACAAATTTCCTATGGGTCCTCTTTATGCCATTCTATAGCCGCCATTTTGACTGAAAAACAAAATAAAAATCTGTGTAATTTATTGTTTATTTAATAAGTCCACAAAGTTTGTAAATGATTAAGTAAAAACTTTTTAAAAAATATATTTAAAAAATTTAGTTTAAAAGTTTAAGTTTTTTTTTTGACCTGTTTAATTGTATCTCCAATTTCATAATTTCTAAACAGCAATGATATTGTAATTAAATTTAGAAAATTTTGTAAAGATAAAGGATGAAGAAATGGGTAAAGTTATTCAAAAGGAGCGGCACCAGTTAGTGACTCGGGATAAATTAAAAAGTTTGGAAGAATTTTAAGATGGAATATTAATAATATGTAAAAGAAAGTGAGAATATATTTTAAAATAGAAGGTAGATCTTAATCTTACGATATTTAGTGCTAATTTGTCCATAACTAAAAACCTCCTCTATCTAGGTAAACAATTTTTATTATTTAAACAAACAAATAAAATTTTGAAGAAGAATAACTGTAAAACAATGGTATTATAGTTTTGTTGAAGATTTATCTACATCACGTTTTCTTGTGGGTATTATATAAACAAATTCTTATTTTATAAGTATTTACCAGTAAAGCTAATTCAGTCGTAATTATACTTTTATCTTTCTGTACATATTTATGTGTACATAAATAATTTCTTGGAATAATGCGGTTAACCAATAAAAACGGGCTTAATATAACGTTCGAATAACTTGAACACACGTGAATTTTGTTCATAATTACAAAAGATGTTTTGTTGTTATGAAAACAATTAAATTATAATTTAATCGCTTTTACGATTAAACAACCTATTCCGCAGATCATTATCGGAAAGAAATTTCATATAGGAGGTTAATCGAAATCATTCGTTAAAAGTATTGGAGCTTGTAAATAAAAATAAATAAACAGCTAACAGACCTATGGCGCAATACATTTTTAAGTATTAATGCACTCCTGGTTATATCGAAAGTCGGCATCAACTCTCCTTTATTTTTTAATGAAATAGTGCGCTTATTAGCTTAAGTCCAAATTTTCTTCAAAAATCATAGCCTTTTTCTAGAAACTCTATTACTCTTTTAATGAATTGTTTCGGTCAATCATTCTGTATATTCGCTCTTCCTTTAAGCCTTAAAGTAAAACTTGCATACTTATATTCTATCTGTAATTTTTTCGTTGCCGTGTTTTTTTGTTTTCTTTGTTGTGATGTTTTTAACCCTCCGCTTCCCTTCTTCTCTCCATCTTAACACCTCACCATTATACAAAATGAGGTTACTTTAGAAGAAAGAAACAGCTATGTGAACACGAAAATATAGAACTCCATTATAAAGGCAGCAATATCTTTCTAATAATCGATTTTAAGTCACGTCTAACCTTATGTTTTAATAACGTTAACCATTGTTTAACCTATAATTGATACTACACACCGCATATAAGCCAACTGCTAAAGTCCATTTGCTGGTCTTAATGCAAAATAAGCAACAAATCTCGATAACAACAAGGCACAGCCCAAATATTGCATTACATCGCACTGGGTTCGTCGTGTGATCGCTTCTAGAGTCTCTAGTCATATTCCCCTATAAAACAAGATTATTTGCTCAAGATCTTTGATTTTTTACTATTCAATTATTTAAACTATTGATGTGACTAATCTTACAAAATAATTAAATATAAAAATTAAAATTTATATGCACTAAATTTAAAGCATTTAACTCTTAAATAGAAATTTTTACATTCAAATAATATTATCGAGGTATAATTACTTTTATTTTAAATCGGTAATACAGTAGCAGCATGAACACACTAAACTTCCTAAAGGCAATATGCATTCAAGAGAGGGATCCCCTCCACTTTTAAATTGTTGCACCAGAAATTATGCATCTATACATATGTGTCGACAAAATTATTCGTTGAGCTAAGCATAGTTTATTATTGAAGATATTTATTTATTGTAAATAAAATTTTGACTTTATTTCCAAATAACGTCAAGATCTACACAAAAGTAATAAAAAAGCTGAAAAAAACATTATTTACATAGCTTTCCAGTTTGTTTTGTTTATATTGACGTTTGTGATTATTGTATAAATATCCGAAAAAAGTATGCTGTCATGCAAAGCCGACACTATAAAATCCTAAGCATAAACCGTATTTTTAAGCGCATTTTTCTTGCCTCTATATACCTACGCCAATGTCCGTGCGTAGAATGTTATCCCGAACGAAGTCTTGCGGAGTCGGGCGCCGCATTGAAAACAACTTTGGCTGCGAGTTAGTACTAAATAAAATTCGTGTACTGTAATTTCATATTACCCTGATTTTGTGTGGATTTCTGCAATAATGGCACAGTCGTTATCATTTGTGAATGGATTTAAAAAGATGATTGAAAATCGCATGGATTTTAATGTTTATCTCTCATATCATTCTATGTCATCTTCTGTCAATAGTATGACGGATTAAGAGTCCAGCTCCCAGTGTTACAACACACCATTCGGAACCCTAGTTATTATATTGAAAATAATATGAATTAATATATTCATCATGAAGATGAATTAAATCTGAATATGGAACTTTACTAGTTCCAGAACTATTTGCACCCCATTTGCAAATAAGTTGCGGGTAAAATACATACCTTATTTTGATATATTCAGCATAAATTAAAATATATTAAGCACTTAGTGCCCTCCAAAACAATTCGATCTTGAAACAAGTAATCACAATTGATTCCTTTTTTTAATACCAATACACCCTACAGGTGCATACATAACGGTGTTCTTAAAAAAAATAATTATATTTATTATGCTCAATGTCAGCAGTGTCTTGCAGTGACTCGGTCGTATACAGTAACTCACATACTACACTTTGCCGCAGGTTAATGTGTTAATGTGTAAGAATTAATTATGGACAATTGTGATTTCCGCAAAATGCAGGACCACTTAAACAGGTGAAACTGTGAGATAAATTATACAGTTACTGGTAAGTTAAGTTAGTTTAAAACTAGCTTATATCAAGAGCTGCCGATCAAAAATAAAAACCCGTTTTTCGGTCTTTACGGTCTGTTTTAGTAGTTCAGCTGAATGATATACCGTTTATTAAATCCCTTTATCAGCCACAAATTGTATATCACATTCAGGTGAATGAAACTGGCCAGAATATAGACTTGTATGTTTGGTAATGATTCTATGTAAGGATTATATAAAAACTTTTAACCAACTTATGACATATTTTTCACATATTTATGGAACATTATTTTAAGCGAAGCCGATCCCCAGCATCCGATTAATGATTTGGTATCAACTTCTCTCCTGTGAAGTCGTTGTTTTGACTGGTTGAACAATTGTTACCAGTTTGTTGCTAGTTAACAGTTACCCTGCTAACTACTATTATACCTAAACATGTTTTACAAATTTCTCAAAGGTCTAATAATTTGAAACTGCAGTAGTAGTAATTGGTCGATGAAAAGTAGTAATTACGTTTTTGTGATCAATAATGAGCCATTGAACAATAACAAGTGATCACAGTTGGTCAGGCAAAACAAGCGTAGCTTCTATTCTTAATCTTAAGTTTATTGTTTTAACAATAAGTAAGGTAATATTTAATTATAATACACTAATGGAAAAAATTAAATGGTCAAAAAAATCTTCGGAATTTTTAGTGACTTTTCAGAATGCTGCATCTCTGTAGTGAAAAAGAGTCTTATCGAAGTCTAATAAAAAGCATTTTCCATCTTCAAGTTTCTAGTTTTGAGATATTTCGGCAAAATAATTTTTAGAGTTACGGGCTCCGGCGCAATTTTAGGAAGTAGTGTGAGAAAAAAATTTTATGAATTTTTTTTGCTTTTGTTCAAGTCCACGAGCTTGAAAAAACAAATTTCAAACTTAGCCATGGTATGGATTTGATAGCTTGTTTATTCAGCGGGGTTTTTTGCTGAATATCTATTTCTATTTGCAAAATTTTAAATTTCGACATGGATTTATTTGTTGCTGAGATATCGAACTTTAAATCAAAAAGGACACTTTGTCTTTGATCGACGATATCTCAGCAACCAACGGTGGCATAGAAAATCTAAGAGCAGTTCTGAAAACTGGAATAAACCCTACAAGGTTCTTGTCATGATTTTTGAGGAGATTTTTTTTTATCCTTGACTTGACGGAAAACAGAAAGAACGGGAAAGAAGAATTGATGGTTTTTCAGAACATCAACGGCTGAAATTCGAATTCACGAAATTAATTAAATGTTATGTGCCTTACAGTTGAATGTACTCTAAAAATGATGCAAAGTTAGTATATGACTAACGAACTGTTTTCAGAGCAAACGGGTTAAACTTTTAGAAAAACATTAAAGGGTCAGGTGTTTTGAACTTAAACGACATAACCTAATCTGTGGCTAAAGTCGAAAATTGAAAAAAAATTTTTAAAGGCTTCCAAAACTTGAAATAATTTTGATTTTCACTACCGTCGGCATTAGCATTACCTAAAGCGGACTACGTGGAGGTTGCATCGATCGGATTTGCGCTTCTTACACATACGCTCCAGTTGCTGCGTGTGCGTGTGTCGAAACGCGATGTTGGTCACCAACTTTAAAATTAAATTAAAAATTGACGGTCAAAGGTTGTGCACCCTTCACGTGGTACGCTCTTGGGCAATGCTAATGCCGACGGTAGTGAAAATCAAAAATAATTTCCGGTTTTGGAAGCCTTTAATAAAAAAATTTTCAATTTTCGAAAAAACAGCATTCTGAATTTTTTTAAAAAATGTTTGTAAATTTCAACGGTATTTGCGGAAAAAATTGTGGGTAAACTCGAAAAAATTGTTTTTTCACTTTAGCCATGATTAGGACGTGTTTAAGCTAAAAAACCTGACCCTTTAATTTTTTCTAAAGTTTGACCGTTTGCAACAAGAAACGGTTCGTTAGATCGTAATGTAACTTCTCCATGGTTTTTGGGGGTGTATTCAACTCTAAAAAGGCATGCAACATTAGTCATTTCATGAAGATTTGAATTTCAGCCGTTGATGTTCTGAAAAACCATCAATTACCCGTTTTTTTCCTGTTTTTTTCAAATTCACGTAAGGATAAAAAAAAATTCTCCTCAAAAACGGCAGCAGAACCTTATAGGGGTTTTATTCCAGTTTTCAGAACTGCCCTTAGATTTTCTGTGCTACCGTTGGTTGCTGAGATATCGTCGATCAAAGACAAAAGGGTCCTTTTTGATTTAAAGTTCGATATCTCGCACGGATGGTCGTCATCGAGATTTAAAAAAATCAAATTGAAGCTGAAATATACAAGCTATCCGGTCCATACCATGGCTAATTTTGAAAATTTTTTTTTCAATTTCAGACTGAAAAAAAAAAGAAAAAACTCGCAATTTTTTTTTTTCACACTACTTCCTAAAAAATTACGCGAAACATGTAGCTCTAAAAATTGTTTTGCCGAAATATCTCAAAACTAGAAACTTGAAGCTTCAAAATGCTTTTTAGACCTCGTAAGACCATTTTCACTGAGATACAGCATTCTGAAAAATCACTAAATATTCGTAACATTTTTTTGACCCTTTAACTTTTTCCAATAGCTGTCTATTATGTGACAGCCACATTTATTTTACAATTGTGACACACACCTCAAAATTTTAACAACAAAAGTTTCGCTCCTAGCTTCGACATACCTCATTATTTCCATCTCTAGTTCATAGCCAGATTTGATGACTTTTTTATGGCTCATCATAATATAACAAACAAAAGCAATATTGGGCTAAGCTAACAAAGATACTGTGCGGTAATTATGACGCGACCCAGTCCACGTGATACGTATATTACAGGATGTTACACGTCTGTTAAATCTTTTCATATGAATTTTCAGCTCAACAGGTGGTGTAATTTGTAAGGAATGTCGAAAAATAGTTTAGGTATCATATAATAAGGATATAAATTAACTAGCAATCTGCAGTGTGATAAACAATGTTGTAAGGCCAATTTTATCATTGTTTATCTTATAAAGAAAAAGGTCTCAACTAGAACTACAGGCACAGCACTTCGGAATCTTTTATTTTATACAGTGGATATCCAACCACATGTAAGCATTTTGATTGAGACACGAAAGGCCACGAACAACGAGGTATTCTTTTCATTTTCTAAGTTAAGTTTTCACTAGCCAGCCAGTAATAGTCGATTATATTTAGTTTACTGTATTAAAGAGCAGAGCATTGTACTTTGAAATTCCTTTGTAAATGTAACACACAAAGTAACAAAGTTTTGACCAAGCTTTGACCAGTTATTATTTTCTGTTTACCAGTAGCATTTAGTTATAAACAACATTTTATAACAAATTTTTGTGTTTTACAAACATAAAGTTATATTAACTCTCAGATGACGTAAACATTTGAGATGCTTACCACAAACAGTGAGTGGTATTTTAATTTCCTAGGTTCAGGTGCAAGTTTTTGCCACGGATATTTCTCTAAAGTGTAAAAGAAGACTGATAAAAAAGTGGGCCCTCCACATCTGGCATTTTTCTTACGACAGTATTAATAAATTAAATCTAAATTGTCACATTTGCTTGTAATTATACCTACATGGTTATAAATTATGTATCTCCTTTAAAATTAAAGAAATATATACACTAATAATAACTTGAATATTATTTATTCATAAGCGATTTAAATGGGATTTTGGAAAAACCGTTAGATGTAAATATTTCATACTTTTTGTAAAACATATATGTATGTAAATTAATTATTATAGAAATCGCTCAAGACACAGCTAAAAAAGATTAAAATATGCAATCTAAATGAGATGAAGTTGTATTGAGAACACATTTACAAAACATACATCTTAAATACATCAAAATTCATAAAACTCTTTACCTATCTTGTCGTCTAAGAAAGTATGTTCTATGATAACTTGACAAAAATAACTATACAAGGTTATCAAATGAATGTTTTCACCTACATTTTTTGAACGAAGAAATTCCCAATCCCCCACTCTCCAGTAACCCAATTTTAGGTCGAATACTTTTATTTTCTTAGATGGATTTCTCTGCTATGTTTAAAGGTACGATTTTATGATTTGATGGGCTTATATTTTCTACCAACATAATCTTTATAATTAATGTACTTCCTGCGTTAATGAAGTAATCCATGCAAAAATCCGTTAAAAGGTCAACCTTGACCAGAAACAATTGTCATCCAGTAATTTAGCTGAGATTTTGTCAAACGATACATCTAACTAGTAGTAAAAAAAATCGTCAAAGGTAAAATCGTTATTAACTTATTGAGTTGTATAACGTCAACTAAAATAGGTTTACTGATTTTTTTTTTTTGTAGATCTTTAAGCTTAAATAGGCGTTGTCGGTGTAATTTGCAGGCAACGCATAACTATCCATCTGTCTCTTTGAAAATAAAGATTGTAATTAGGGTGCACTTCAAATTAAAACATTTTAATAGTCCGAAATAACTGAAAAATCTAAATTTATTTCTACGTATTATCTTTACGTACTAAAGATCATAAGCATTAATAATTAATCCAAAACTAAAATAAAACACAAGTTACTTAACGCAATTACTACACAAATAGACAACTAGGTAATGAGATTACAACACTTGTGAATGATACCTTAATTAGCCTTCTAATATTCTGTTTCCACAAAACTATCGTGTATAGAGTGGCGTGGAGCACTGACATTTATTTATGAATTTCGTATTTATTCTGAAGTATTAATTTACGAACCGTTTTGTCACTTCCGTTACGAAATGAGATACAAACAGTAATAAAAATAATAATATCAAGAAGGGAACCTTCCAAGGGGATTCACGTTCACCTGTTTGGTTCTGTCTGGCACTCAACCCATTATCTGCACTACTGAATAAAACAACAGATGTTGCGTTAAAAATAAATTAAACTATAAAATTACGTTTTAATTGTATGCAACCCTACAAACATACTAAAAATTAAAATTTGATCAGTGCGTTGGATTCCTCTTTCCACCAGCTTTACAATGAGGGGTCACAAGCCATAGGGTTGCATTTGAAAAAATCATGTCGAGGGTGGTTGCAGCCACCCCTGAAGGGCTATATTTTTCACATTACTTGCAAAATGTAGGTAAATACATTTAAAAGTTGACGTGTCTCGGGAATTTTTTGAAAAATCATTCACCACCCCGCTAGCGAATATATTCCAGTTAAAGTCTCCACCGTATATATGTAGCCTATTTAAATCAATATTATGAAATATACAGTGAAGACTTTAATCGCAATTATCTCAAAATCGGTTACTTTGGGCGAAAAAGTTACATCGGTTTTTATCTACATCAAAATTGTTAACAAATTAAAATGTATAGCCCCATAATACTCCCAATTATCTAATTTGGTGCAAACATTTTGGTTCAAAAAAAAAAGTTATTGAAGAAAATCGGACAAAAACATAACTTCACACCCTGTTTCACACCATCTTGGTTACTACTAACTTTTAGACTAGGTAAGTTTTGTTTAACCGTAATACTTTTAATCCCAACGTATCTGCAGTTTTGCAGTGCCCCATTTGTAATGGGACACTCTGTTATACGTATTTCTTTATATTAGTCTCGCGTTGTATATTGGAAAATTGTAATATATAAATAAAAAACTAATGTATATTGCAATTGGAAATTTTACCATTAAATACTACCACCACCAACACGGACCATATGCCCTTAACAATTTTCAGTTTTAAAAACAGAAACTTTGACCTTTAGACTGCCGGCATTTTTCCCTTATAAATGGATATTTTTTTGAGGGGTAAAGTTTATATATATAAACATCTAATACATCTAGAGTAGTTGCCGAGGTCACGGGTGGCTCATATATGAGCCAGGCCGGCTGGCAACAGTCGGGCCATGTCGCGGGCATGTTAAAAATTTTCAGATTGTGTAAATTACTATATATTTATTTTTAACCGAATGTGCTTGATATTATAATGTAATAAGCTACCAAAAACACTCTAAGATATATTTAGTCACCAATAAAACCACTCAAAAACGTGAAAAAAGCGATCAGTTACACTGAAACAATATTTTTTCTTCATCCCTAGACTTACATGTTTTCATACGTTATATTTTTATACTTATATATTTATATAGTTATAGGTAGAAATTCAATGTTTTACATTCGAATTCAATCGAACACATTATATTCAAGTATCGCTAAAAAAAATTATTATTTATCCTAAATACAGTAATTCAAGTAAAAATAATAATAATTATTATATGTACAAAAAATTTAATTTGAAATAACCGATAAAAAGTCAATAACCGTTCAATAAAGAATTTTGAAAATATCACCCTTTTCGCTAGGAGCGGTTTCGGCATCTCAATCAATTGCTGAAAATTTTAGGGTACATTTTACAGATTTTACAGCGTGCTTCCGAAAAAATCGTGTAAAGTCAATACCCACCTAATAACGAATTTTTGAAAATTTCACCCCCTCGCTAGGGGGTTTTCGGCATCTCAATCAATTTAGATTTAGGTCATTTTAAAGATTTTATTATTTTTTATTAGTCACATAAAGAGCCAGCCGGCAGTCTAAAGGTTAAGAGATTATATTCTTAATGAACACATGAAAGGCAATACTTTATGTCTAGGTACCGGAGATGGTAATATAGTCGCAAATAAATTGTTAAAATGAGTACACAAAAAATTAACCAGTGTTTTTAAACTGTGTACAAGTTTTCTAGCGATTCTTAGCAGACGGATATATTTTTTACAAAGACTGATTACATAAACAATGACAGCAAATTTATGTGACACATCATCCGTGAAAGTAGATGGGCTTAAAAGTAAGTCAGCAAAAAATTAAGTCTAAACGGTTTATTTATGATATTTCCAGCAACTTTTAACATAACAGCAACGTTCCTAAATCGAGGATATTATGAACTTTTAATTTTGTATTCCGTAGAGCAAAGCGTGAAATTGAGACGACACAGGTAACAGGTACACACACAAAAAAGACATTTTTAATATGTTTTGTCTGCGTAAGTGTAAACGAATACGCATTCAGTAACGTCAGCAATTTTAAGCAATGAGCTTGCTTAAACGATTATCATAAGCGTTTACCATACAATGGATTAACATGACACCGTATAAATATTCATGCGTTTTTTCGTCGATATAACTTAAACGAATCGTCCGACAAAGCTCGGACGGCTCTGGTTATTTTTTTTGTGAAATCTCCTCCGGTTCGGCTTCACAAGCGGCAACATGAAAAAGAAAAATAACAAAATTCCTCGTGCCAAATACGAGAAACAAAAACTGTGTTACTGCTTACCGTGACTAAAATCTACTATTAATTTTTTTACAAATAGTGTAGCAACCGTTAGCCCTACTTTACATTATTCTTTTTATTAACGTCAGTTCGGCATAGTAAATCATGAAGATTTATGCATAGTTCGATCTATAATCAAGCGGACAGCCTCAGCCTAGTAAACTATATTTTGATGGAGTCTGTATCAGAAAGTATCTGAAGTAGGTGTGCGTCATAACAAAATAAAAAAATATGTCAGCAATATTTATGCCCAGTCGATTTATCATTTATTTGTTTATCCAACACAGGATTGAGTTGAAGTAGTAGAAAATATATCCGTAAATATTTTACTGAATTGGTCACTGTATTCATCATCAAATGGTATACAGAGTGACCCCCTATTACAGGAACAGAGCAGAATTGGATATTCTGTGGACAAAAATATTTCGGTAAGGGTTTAAACCCCTCTGGAGTGCGAAAAATCAAGGCATTTCTTTGGGATTTTTTTTCTGCTTTACTTACCAAGCGATCAAAAAGTCATTTTAGGATTTTATTAAGTACATAATGAGGTATATACAGATATTTTTTTGTTCAATAAAAAATACAAAATGGCGTCATAAATACACATCGAACACACACTTTTTTTTTGTTGACCATCGGTGGGCAACACAGCAATTTTTTAACAGCTACTAGAACAAACAAAACATTTTTTTCATTATCTACATGAGTTTTTCTAAAGCGGTGCACAATATTATTGTTAAATATTGATTGTTTGCAAAATGACAGCAGTTCGAAAAAAAGAAAATAAAATTTTATGAAAAAACGATAATAAATTGTTAATAAAAACCGTAATTTTTAACCGATCGAAAAAATCGTATACCACTTTAGATAATTTATCTAATAAGCTACAGTCAAAATTTCAAGTCGATCGGATAAAAATAGCGCGGAGTTATACTGCCCACCAGTTTGAAAAACATGTTTTCGAAGAAAACGCGTTTAAAGTTTCAAGACGTGTTTTTTGTTTACCTTTAGTCTGCTATACCAGGACCGTATATCATCATTTCCAAATTATCGATATGGCCACAGATACTCCAAAACGCTAGGCTATATATGATACTAAAAATACCGCAGCAGAGTGGTATTTTCGAACATTTCGGAGCGACATAGTTGTTTCACAAATTAGTTTAAAAATAATTGTGAAACATTTTTCCCATCAATAGTTCCTTTTGGATATCAATCCTGGGATATTTTTACAACATTTAAGCAAAAAGGAAAATTCGAAAAAATTTTCAGAGGGGTCTAACCCTTCCAAACTTACCTTAGTCCAAAATTTATAGTAACCAAGATACGAGGTGTCAAAGTTATTGTTTCGTTGTCCATTTTTGTAAATATTTGTTTTAGAATAATTTTTGCACATTTGGAAATTTGGATTTTTTTTTGGGTGAGCAATTTTAATTGTTAATCGTTTTTAATAATCTATTTACAAATACAAACCCTTGTATTTTTTAATCCCTTTATATAAAAAATATTTAGGTATTTTATACAAAACCACACAATATAAGATATAAGGACATTCAAGTTTTAAACCGTAGCTTCTCTACTATACGCCAGTGAGTTGTAATTTTTATAGACCTTATAAAACTGGGTAGAAACCAGCTGGGATGGATATAAGGACTGTTCACAGGACACTGCCCACTCATGACGCTCCACTAGAAATTGTTCTTAAATTTCTTAAGGAAAAGGACTAATAAAATGACTAGCCTGTGGAGGCACAATAAGCACCGGCTTAAGTGCACAGGGCTCGTACCTACCCCATACGTAATTGTAATTGTAATTGTAATAGAGTTGAAATTTAGGCATTATAAATTGAATGTCTATCAATTGTGAAAAAAAATGACTAACAGTTTTCATCATTCCAGCTCTTTTCTAATAAACGACTAATACCATTTATTAATTTTTGGCTCATATTCGAATGGAATAGGCTACGAAGAGATGTTAGGAAAACCTTTTTAAAAACTATCTTTATATAACTCCCTTCTTTTTCGCTCGTGTCCATGGATTTTCGATAAAGATTTTCTTTCCAAAAATAAAATTTTGAGACTGATGTCTACAAATCGACAAAATATCTCTTATTTTTTGACATATTTT
This sequence comes from Aromia moschata, assembly GCA_029963805.1. Classification (NCBI taxonomy): domain Eukaryota; kingdom Metazoa; phylum Arthropoda; class Insecta; order Coleoptera; family Cerambycidae; genus Aromia; species Aromia moschata. Next base: position 86,949 of record JAPWTK010000989.1, read on the forward strand.
TTCAGACAGTGAACTGAAAAACGGGAAAAAAAACTTTACAAACACGTTGTAATTTAAAATCCTTTAAGGAACTCCAAAATTCGATGGCAGGGTAAAGCTATTCAAACTGGGACACACTGTATGTATGTATATGTACACATATGAATATTATATACACAAATTTTTTAAACCGATCGAGGCCACCAACTTCACATACATATGCATATTGTATATACTTAGCAGCTGTGTTTTTTTGCTCTGAACAAATTATTAATTATTAAACTAATGCTAATAACATATTTTTTTTTAGTTTAGAATACGGTTCTGTTATGCATCTTGCGTTTACGTAATGGAGTAATTTCTTTCAGGTTTTGCTGTGGTCGTCGAACTTGACGCTTCGCTGAGCTTTGTCAGAAGTTATCCAAAAACTAATGCTGTATTTACTCCTTGTTATACCACGCGGCCTTAATTCGCCTTGGCGTTGGAACTTGCAGTCATCTTTGTGCTGACAATAAATAGCTAATATACCGCAAAAACAACTTTACCTTCGTCAAATTTTTAGTACAGTTTCCCTCTCAGATAAATAGCATGTATTTTTCATAATTCCCAGAGCGAATTCCCTGTAAATCGTGAATAATGCCGTGTAATAGAATAATTATTTACTATACAGTGAGAGGCCAACGTCTGGAACAAAATCCATAAATTTTGTAGACAGAGGTGATTTTTGGTTACATAGGTTTTCAGGATTATTATACACAGACTTCGGATAAACGTGGCTTTATCCTTGAACGGCTTTTATGGATGGATTGCTTCATTCATAATTTCCAATGACCGTTGGGCGCGTGTGCGGTTGTTCCTGGGACTGAACAGTTTCTGTTCATGGGATGTTTGTACTAATATAATAGACAAAGACCAAATATCATCAGAGAAATACAGTGTGCCTTTTTTGTCAGATAATCAGTTATTTCAACTAATATACTAAAAAATTGTCACTAATAAAACATAAGGTTTACATCTGATAAACAGATATTCATGTTTACTTGACAGAGGTTGAAGGTTAAAACCACATTTGTACAAAGTCCAATTATAATAAAACATTGCCGACTAAATAAGCATATGCATTTAATTGGGCTGACAGAAGAGACCCTATGTAATTTCTATCTAGAGGAAGAGGAAACTTCAGTTCATTGCTATGTCATTAAGTGAACTAACACCAGTGAAGATTCAAATTCTAGGGAAGGAAAAAGCCAAAGGCTAATAGCTATGCAAAGGAGCCCATATCGAGGCTGTGGGGTCTAATAAAAAAGGATAAAGATAAGGTGATCTAAGAGGACTATCAGAGGTCGGCGTCGACGCATTGACTTACGTCGAGAATGTAGACAATGTCGACAATGGATAAATAATAAAAAATGTTGGTTTATTTTTATTTCTTCATATTTTTATGTTGTTGGTCGTATTTCTTACAATTCTTATCATCCCTTTATCGGAAATGTCGCTTTGAATGAAAAGTAGTCGAAAGTATAACGGAAATATTAAAATATTAGAGTTGATTTAATAAAAATAATGGCAGGTGCAATTTTGTAAGGCCGTTTTAGCAAAGACTGGATAAGCAAGGTTACTAAGTCACAGGTAACTAAACGAACAATTTTATTGCACGACATATTTAATTAGAGTCTAGTGCTCTACGTTTTGCCATCCATTGCTTCGCATTTCGGTTGACATTTAGTATACACGGTGTCAATTTGAAAACGAACAGCATTTAAAATTGCCGAAACTAATGACAGTATCAAAATTTGTCGAAACACGTCAATTTACATATCGAGGGGGACAACTTTTGAGACATTTGTTGTCGTTCTACTTTCAACCCTCTGACCCCTAAGGCGCCTACCCCTAAGATTTTAAACGACCACCCCTATTTCTTTTGCCATTTTTTAGTTTCTTGCACAATTCTATATAAATTCCATTTTTTTTTCAAAATTGAAATACTTAACCTCAAGAATGTGTGAAATGTATTTATTTTCTAAATTGACATAATGCAACTTTTAAAAGGGGTTACATTCACTGACCCGTCATGTCAGTCACATCCATTCATTTAAAAAATATTTGTTGAAAAACTAAGTACCAAATTCTTTCGTTTATTTACATTTCACCGCTACAAAACACGAAATAATTTAAATATGGCCGTCTTCGAACCTCGTGGTGAACTTAATGGTGAAATGTATGCCGAAACGTTAGACAGAGCTATAGAGCCTCTTATAATGCATGAGATGGAGATTGTTATAGTTTTTTTTTGCAAATTAATGGAATGTAACATGTATTAATTAGTAGTATTAGCACGTTGTCCATTTGTATGAATTCTAGAAATAGTTTTAAGTAGTTTACTATATTGTCGACATTCTCGACGTTTTACATTCTCGACGTATTAAAAATTGTTGACCTCCACAGTGTGCTTGAAGGTGGAAAAATTATGATGAAAGTGAGTCCAAAATCGATTTGCGCAGGCTGATTCTAGATTAAAAGTAGATTCAAAATTTATAAAATTTAAAATCGTAGCTGATCCCTTTTCACGTTTTATCCACATTTTTGGATGTTAACCCTTTGCAATACAGTAAGGCGTATACATCAACTTTTTCTTCGACACTTAGCACTTTTAGAAATAAAACTATCGTAAATAAGTTTATTATATCTTGTAAATACAGTTATTTAATTAAAAAAACTTACTCGACAATATTCCATTACTAAAAATTAAAATTCATTTGTTATACTCGTAAAACACTTTGAAATTCCCAAATTCCCAGGTTTTTAAAAATTTGCGATGAACAGCTTCGCCACTTTGTTCTGACCAAAACCCTAAACCGAAACCATTTTCTATATATTGCAAACTTTCCTTTACATGTGCAAAAATAACATGAATTTTAACAAGTCTCCGAAAGATTTTAAATGCTTGCTAATGCTTGGTCCAGTTCCTGTATGTAAGAATCGAGCACAAAACGACAAAATACAAAAAAATACATACAAAAAAATACAAAAAAAAATTAAAATCATACAAAAACACAAAAAAAAAAAAAATAATAACATACAAAGAATACAAAAATAACATGGGGTTATATTACCACTACGTCCTCGTCGTTAACCCTGGGGTAAACTAAAAGTGGTTTAAAATATTCAATTTTTTTCAAATAAAAATTATTTATAACTTTAAAATCACATTTTAAATTTGACTAAATTCAAAGCGATATTTATTATGAGCTTTTATACTTTCTTAAAAAATAAGTTGAAAATTTATGTTTGTACGAGAAAATACAATTTTTGGATTTTGATAATTTCCAAGTGTTTTATAACAAAATAATTTTAATTTTTAGTAATGGAATATTGTCGAGTAAGCTTTTTTATTAAAGAACTGTATTTACAAGATAGAATAAACTTATTTACGATAGTTTTATTTCTAAAAGTGCAAAGTGCTCGAAGAAAAAGTTGATGTATACCACTTACTGTATTGTAAATTGTTAAAATACAAAAATGTGGATAAAACACGAAAGGGATCAGCTACGATTTTAAATTTTAAAAAATTTGAATCCACTTTTAATCTAGAATCAGCCTGCGCAAACCGATTTTGGACTCATTTTCATCATAATTTTTCCACCGTCAAGCACACTGTGCTTCGACATCAAAGTGGACGCTTCGGCAATACAATTCTCGTCACTATATTATGTTCCTGTACTTTTTATCGTAATCTTAGGTTAGTCGTAAAAATATTCATACACCTGTAGCCTTGCTACTGTCGTGCAATCCTTATCCCAGTCATGTGTTAATTTTACACTCGTTAAAAACCTCATCAAAGGTAGATCGTTTATTTTATTACAAATGCCTGGTTATTAACGTTAACCTCTGCGTCCATATTCACATATGAAATTAAGTCCGAATGGTGAATCGAAAATTACAGGTTTTAAAGCACAATGCGAATAACCCGTTCGGTTTCTCGGCTATTATAACAGTAACGCAAAATTAGATAAGTTTCGTTAATGCCACAAATAACACAAACAACCAACCAATTTCAATTATTATGTGGCACGATGTTTTAATGCGAAGGATAATAAACCTAATTTTTGAGTAGGTTAGTTTCGGGATATTGGAGTATACAGTGACCATGAACTCGGCATCAAATGGCAAAAACTGGTAATATACAGGGTGACTCGGAAAGAATGGGACAAGACTAAACTGGAGATACTAGACACCAAAATATTATGATTGAGCTCAACATGCCTTATACCAATGTCGCTAGTTTAAGAGATACCTACAACGTGTTCAAAGTTTAAATTTTATTCTGAAATTTCTCAATTATTAAGAAAGTTTTGATGAAAATTGGTTGTTTTATGTTTTTTGGTGTGTTTAAATTTTAATTTAAACTTATATTGACGTTGCTCCTAGAGGGCGCTAGTTTCGCCGTATTATTTTAGTAAATTAAAACATCCGTTAAGTCATGCTAAAACAAGTCGAGAAATCTTAAAGAACGCTCAATTCTACAGAGAAAAGGTACTCTTGTTGAGGTCGTCTAAATCTATTGGTTTTTAAATTATTTGCATTTAAAGGGATCAATGCATTTTGTTATGATTTTTTTATTCTTATACACAGGAAGCCGCGATTACATTTAAAAATAATAGGGAAATTTTGTTTAACATTCAGAGACATTTAAGGTGTATTTTAAAATGTATTAAGGTAAGTGGTCGGCACTTCTAACATTTGATTTGAAGTTTGTCATTATCACTATTACCAATAATTGTTATTGTTAGTTGCTCTGATTGCTTTTCCGTAGCTTTTTATCTTTCAAGAATAAAAAAATCATAACAAAATACATTGAACCTTTTAAATGCAAATAACTTAAAAACCGATAGATTTAGACGACTTAAACAAGAGTACCTTTTCTCTGTAGAATTGAGCGTTCTTTTAGACTCTCTTGTTTTACGCATGACTCAACAGATAAAAAAATGATTTAATTTACCAAAAATAATACGATGAAATTAGCTCAATCTAGGAGCAACATCAAAATAAGCTTAAAATTCGTAATTATCACACCAAAGAACATAAAGCGACCAAGTTTCAAATTTATACTCATCAAAACTTTTCAATTATTGAGAAATTTCAGAATAAAATTTAAATTTTGAACACGCTGTATCTCTTAACCCAGCGACATTGGTATAAGGCATGTTGAGCTCAATCATAATAATTTTGTGTCTAGTATCTCAAGTTTAGTCTTGTCCCATTCTTTCTGACCACCCGTATAAAGCTTTGTAATTTTTGCTTGTCTGAAAACCCATGTGATAAAGCTCTACAACCCGCCGTCTACATATTTTTGTTATTTCTGTTAAGCTCTAGCCGGTGTAATGTCGATATAGAACGCCAGTGGGATCGGCTAAGTGGTGTGTCAGAAGAGACACCAAGAGAAAGAGAGATTGCCACCCATTTTTATTAAATCGAAATAAAAAGTTTCCCATCTGATGTCAACTTTACGGCGGTCACTGTATGTGGGCCACCAACCTTACGAAAACCTAATACCTTATTAAAATCGATTATTACGGTACAAAACAAACATGCTGTTTGTTGTTACATTATCCAACTTATCGGACGCAGCGAACCAGTTTTTACCCGGCATTAAGATTTTATTCAAAACACATCTGACATGTGAATTAGCTGTTTCTTTTTTTTTTTAATTAATTTCGTGATATTATCTTCAAATATCACATGAATAAAATTTATAATGCCATTTGCGCAGCTTCCTTATAATAAATACATTAAGATAAAGGCCACCGTGTGATAATTAGACATTACATAAGTAAGCAGTATGTTAATGTCTTTATCCATCCTGAATACATAAATGTGTTTTTTTATTGCGTTTAATGTTGAATCTTTAACAGCTGAAAGTTAACAGTTTACAGTTATGGTAGATTGTTAGCAATAAATTCACTTATGTTTGCAGTTCTTGGTTATTATTAAACGATGTATTTCACTCGTATATGAGTGTTCACTATATTCCAAACAAAAAATAATGGAGTGAGTTTTCTTCTTCGAGTTCTTTCCCGCTTCGCTGAAAAAAAAAGTTTTTTTTGGGATTTTTTTTTCAGAAAGTATAAAACGGTTTGAGACAATTTTTTTAATTGAAATATAGAGCCATGGAGGTTACATTTAGTTGTTTATTTGTTTTTTTAACCAAAATGTTAAAATGCAGCTCCTTCAGGCGGACATGTCTCATGTAAATGAGAATTTTATACGACTCTATTCATCTGAAATCAAAAAATGAAACATTTTTAAAAAATATAGGGTTGTTGTTAGTGTTTGTCATAGGAGTTTTTTGAAATTCAAATTTTACGCGATTTGGTGTAACTGTGAAAAAAGTACGATTTTCACCTTAAATTTATACCTTTAAATTGTTCCTGGAGTGGGTACTGGAACCTTCGGCGTAGAAACAAAAAACTGGACGTTTTCGAAAAACACCGAACTACTACACTTTTCTCGACGCGCGTTTCGCCAATCAAGTTGGCATCTTCAGGAGAAGATTAAAACTGTTTTGACTGTAAAACTTGAGTTTTAATCTTCTCCTGAAGATGCCAACTTGGTTGGCGAAACGCGTCGAGAAAAAGTGTAGTAGTTCGGTGTGTCGTGGAAAACGTCCAATTTTTTTTCTTTAAATTGTTATTAAAAATCGAATTTTTTGCAATATCAAAACAATCCTATGTTGATCACTAATGGCATCATTTGTGACTATTTTAAAAGCAAAATCATAAAAACCGGTTAATTAGTGCTCGAGAAAATTCTCATTCCAATTTCAAAAACGTTGTTTTGAGAAAAAAACGTTTAAAGTTTTTTTTTCTTGTTTTTCATATAACTATGAAATTTTTTAACTTACATGTCATCAATCCCGGTCCGTACAGGACACCCTCCTCTGCCTCACAGGACACCTAGTGGCGTCTGTGAGTCGGAAAAACCCGGAAAAAATGATCTGGATTTACCCGCATCGAGAGTACCCCCCCGTTGTCGAGGATGCTGAACACGATGCCGGTGGTAGAATGTCTCTTTGGGATTGCGCAACCCCCCAAAACGACCAAAAACCATCCCGTAAAGGGGTTAAACGGGCATCACATCATTTCCCTTTAAAAAAAAAACATCTTTTCCCCGTTTTCGAGGATGCTGAACACGGTGGTGGTATTAAATATGACTTCCGACCCTCACCAACCCCTCCACCTATCAAAGCTCACCCCCGAAATTTTGTTTTTTATATCAACGGCAAAACGTCTGTCCCCCCGTTTTCGAGGATGCTAAACACGGTGGTGGTGTTGAAGATGACTTCCGACCCAAGATGCACCTGCGTAAAACTAGGTTTGACGTGCAGTGTCCTTTGTGAAAATTGTCGGAGCGAAAATTGTACAAATACAACAGTAGTGGACGAACAATACAATCCTGAAACTGAAATGAACGAGGAAGAAAATAATATTGACCAAATGTTTATAAATCTCGTCCCGGACATTCACATGTCACATTCTGATACAGAAACGGCTGATGAAGTCTGCGACTTTGATGATTGTAGTGCCCATTATCCAGTAGTTGTAGCCATGTAATAAGAGGCCTAGGATAAATTATTCGAGATAAGGTGTGAATGAGAAAAATATTTTATTGTACGCAGATTTTAGATTTCTGTATGATGGTATCTTTATGTTTGCAATTATTATTTTATTATTTTAATTTAAGAAAATAGTCTGTAACAATTTTGTTAAACGTAATTGAATTCGACATAATAAATGTTCCTCGTAGTTTTTAAGTGAAATTAAAAATCATCAAAAAGTGTATCAATATCCCAGTAGACCTACTTTTTGAGGTATTCGATTATATTTTTTCAGCTAAAAGAGGAAGAAAGACAGCGGATGTTTTGCCTCTGATATATAAAAAAATACCCCTTTTGGGGGTGAGTTTTGGCCGGTGGAGGGGTTGGTGGGGGTCGAAAGGATATTGAACACCACCACCGTGTTCAGCATCCTCGAAAACGGGGGGACAGACGTTTTGCCGCCGATATAAAAAAACTTTCGGGGGTGAGTTTTGACCGGTGGAGGGGCTGATGAGGGTCGGAAGTCATCTTCAACACCACCACTGTGCTCATCATCCTCGAAAACGGGGAAAATATGTTTTTTTACAGGGAAATGATGTGATGCCCAGTTTAACCCCTTTACGGGGTGGTTTTTGGCTGTTTTGGGGAGTTGCGCAATCCTAAAGAGAGATTTTGACACCGTCATCGTGTTCAGCATCCTCGAAAACGGGGGGGGAGATGTACTCGATCCGGGTAATTCGAGATCAATGTTTGTTCGACTCACAGACGCCACTAACCCTCCTAGACCTCGTTTTGGCTTCACGTCAGATAGCGTCACGCAATTTCTCTATTGAATCCGCATTTCGCCGAATGGGCAAACCGTAATAAGTTATCAATTCGCCTATTACTTTGATGGTCAGTTGTCCTGGACCTCTTCCCCCGAGTCCCTTGTTTGTTTTCTTCGCATTATGGAGCCTGGTTCCCATGCGTTTTTCTCCACGTGACCGAAGCATTCCTTTTTCATTACTTTCGGATCGTTGTTGTCCGGGTCCAAATCCAAAATCGCCTTGAAGGTCCTACTGTCACCGTTGCTAATATACTAAGCATATTTTACATTATGCTTTTCTTCGGATCGTTGAAACAATTCCTTTTTACACTGTTCACCTCCATTTTCCCTGCGCATGGGTCACGCAGAGAAAATGGAGCCGAAAATGGAAAATTCAAGCGCCGTGACCGTCGTCACATCTGGTTGTAACCCGAAATCTAATATGCGGACCACTTTAAAATTTCAGGACAATACATTTGAATGTATAACGCATCGATTTCAGTAAAAACAAAAAAAAATATTTTTTGAAATCGAAAAGCGGGAAAGCCCTTAATCGCGTGATCCGAAGTAAGGAAAGGCAGTGGAGTTTAGTGTAATTTACAACCCTAGTATCGGAGACTACAAGCGATATAATTTACTGCGGGGTGTTTTACACGGGGTGTTTTGGGAGGAATAATAATAATAATAATAATAATACTCACCCTATAATTACTCCGAAGAGTTAACGAACCCCTTAGGTCCTCTCAGGGACCTGTGCGGGAAGGAGTGGCTATTATTATTATTTGCCATGGCGCACTGGGAGCGACTTAAGATTATTTCGGTAACGCATTTGCTTTACAGTTCTGAGGAAACCCAGAAAACTCAGAACATTACCAAATCTAGGGCATGTGCGGTTGGATTGGCATCTATGCATCCACACCTATACACTAGTGTATTAGTGGTTGCATATCAAGCCCTGACGGAGAAAGCGAGACAATTAAGAATCGCTACCCCGGCTGGGACTTGAACAACGCGCACAGAGGTATCGCGACTGGAAAGACGGCGCTTTAACCCATTCGGCTACCCGTGCCCCTATGTCGTGTAAATTCGGGAACAGACAGTATGAATGAACCAGCCTGTGCAATAGTAATCCTACTTTCCAGAATGAGTTCCTCGAAAACCGTCAAAATTGTCGACTTCGCATAGCGGCACCTTCTTTGTTCTAGAAGCTTCAAAATGTAATGTTTTTATCAGAAAATACCATTTTAGTCATTGGCGTAGAAGTTAGGGGTTAATATGTCAGGCTACCCCTCCCTCTCTCGACGTCATTATGCACAATACAAACACCGCGTTAATTAATAGTCAAAAAAAAAAAACAGGAAGAAATATTTTCCCGTTCTCAAGATATTAAAAAAAAAACATTTATTTTTTTACAAAAACTTGAACGACAGTATCTCAGTAATAACGAACTTTCAGAGGTATGAAGTGTGTAAATTAAGTAATAAGACTTTTTATTCGAATAAAATTACATTCAGTATTGTCTCCTTCAAAATAACTTCCTTGGGAAGCGACACAGCGCTGAGACGGTTCCTCATAGCTTCCGTTCCTCATAGCTGTGCTGGAACTTATTTACTGGAATAGCCTTCAGCTGGTCGGTTACAGCCGTTTGAATGTTTTCTATAGTCCCAAAATGACGTCCCTAGAGCTGATTTTTCAATCTCGGGAAAGAAAAAAGTCACAAGGACCCTGTCCTGCGAATAAGATGGCTGAGGAGCCACAGGAATATTTTACTGGCTAAAAACTCGTTTACTGAAATGGCTGTGTGACAAGGCGCATTGTCGTGATACAATATCCAGTTGTTCTTGATGTTTGGTCTCACACACATGACCCTTTTCCGAAGTTTTTCAAGAACCTCTCTGTAAAAGTTAATTTACTGTTTGGCCTGGAAGCAGAAATTCTTTTTGGACAATTCCATGGCTATCAAAAAAAAAGCAAATCAGCATGCATTTGATCTTCGACTTGTTCATTCTTGCTTTTTCGGGTCTTGAAGAGCTTGAAGTGTGCCATTCCATGCTTTGGCGCTTGTTTTCCGGGTGGTACTCAAACACCCAAGTCTCATCACCATCGCGCTGTGTCTAAGTCTGAAGCAAAACCTGATAACACACCGTTGCTCAAAATTAATGTCACTCATTTTTAAAACTCACTAGAAAAAACGGTTTACGAAAACAGTCACAAAGAACAAACAAATGACTCTAACAAGTTCAAACTTGTACTGAAGGTGCATTACATGTTAACCTACCGCCCTTCCAAGTCTCGTCTCCGCAGTCTCATTACTTAATTTACACCTCGTAAGTTGTACATTAACATTTTTCATCAAATTATTATTCGAAAGACAGTGGAGTATTCTGTTTGTATTTATTAGATATTATAGAATATTTGTTACTGACTAATTAAAATGGAGCCAATTTTATAATTCCTAAAATAACAATTTTTTATTATCCCTGAAAACATATCTTCACGCCACCATTAACTATCTAGACTACTGTGACATGCGGTGCGTGTCTGATGATCACGTGATTGCGAATACCATCGCCGCGGTATGTAACGTATGATTTATTAGAACTTATTTCTTAATTCTACAATATTTGTTTATATACGGGGAATTTCACGCCAACTAAAGTGAGGTCAAAAAATTCTGTTTGAAACATATCACAATCGATAGTACTTGTTAAAAAACTAACTTCCCTAAAATTTTAGATTTTTTGAGCTATAAGGAGAAGGATGGTGAGGGTGAGAAAATACAAATTTTCGTTTCTACTCTAAAATTTCACTTTCTCGGTTAGAAAATGAAAAAAATTAAAAAGAAGGTTGCAATGGTTTTCGATGTTTTTTAGCGTAGAATACGATAAAATATTTTCAAAATTATTGGGGTAGTTTTCACCCTTATTTTGTGGATTGAAAGTTTAAAATCGAAATTTCGAAAAGTATGACGATTTTTTTAAAAAAAATTTTTTAACCTCATTTTTTTTGTATTTTCGATTAATTTTTAATTCATAATGGGCGTCGACCAGAAACTGGTCCAAAAACGGCCCAAAGGTGAAAAAACGTGGTTTTAGCGTATTTTCTCATCCTGTGAGATAGTAAATGAGTAGTGAATAATAAATTCCAAGGTTTTGGGGTCGCTGATTACGTGAAAAATTTCCCGTACAATACGATGGTATTTTTTAAATTTCAAAATTTAGCCATTTTTTAAAAGTTAACTGCCATACTGGATCCGCCATTTTGTTTTTTTAAAATCTGACGTTAGATTCGTAATCAGCGACCCCAAAAAAACCTTGGAATATATTATTCACTTGCCATTTACTATCTCACAGGATGAGAAAATAAACTAAAAACCACGTTTTTTCACCTTTTTAGGCCGTTTTTTGGGACAGTTCCTGGTCGAAGCCCATTATGAATTAACAATTAATCGAAAGTACAAAAAAAGAAATTAAATAAAAATGGAAAAAAAAATCGTCATACTTTTCGAAATTTCGATTTTAAACTTTCAATCCTCAAAATAAGGGTGAAAACTACTTCCAATCGTTTTAAAAATATTATTATATTTTAATTTTTTTCATTTTTTTATTGAGGAAGATTGAAATTTAGAGTCGAAACGAAAATTTGTATTTTCTCACCCTCACCATCCCTCTCCTTGTGGCTCAAACAATCTAAAATTTTAGGGAAGTTGGGTTTTAGCAAGTACTATTCATTGTGATATGTTTCAAACAGAATTTTTTTTGACCTCACTTAGTTGGCGTGAAATGCCCCATATGTTTCAATCTATGCTCTAAATCGGGTATTTGCGTAGGGTGAGAGCTATTTATTTATTTATAACAGCGGGGTCAGGGGTCACGAGAATTATTTGATTTTTTGAAAATTCGAAAAGTTAAAGTTTACATAAAATGGTTTATATTTCTTTTTCATTGCATAACATGATATTGTATGGTTATTTAAACGGAATTTTTTTATATTTCAAATACTTAATCCTTACTAAAAATGTTTTGTTTTCGGCAATTTTTGTATCCAATTCATCATCTTTATTCTTGTAATAGAGAAATAGACAAAAATTTGAAATTACCCACAGTCATATCCTTTGGTTTAATCAGCTATTCCAGGTTCTAATTCTAAAAATCCAACCTCTTCATAAAAAATAAAACCACGCGAAAACGCCACGGTTTTATTGATTATACAGCTCTGAGTAATTTATTCTTCAGATTCTTGTATCGAACCCATTGCATCACAAAACCCCCATTCTGAAACTGGGTCAACTGCAAGAATTCGAATAAAATGAACCGGATGAAAAACTTACAGCCACCCACGCCTCCATGGTCATGCGCAGTCTAGCCCGTGTGGCAAATATTCTATAGGCTTGTTCGCCTGATCCAAAACCTATCCTTTGTTTTGGACATCACGACATTGGTTCGTAATAAAACGATTGGCAGAGTATGTTAATGTTAGAGGATAAAAATAGTACCATAATGTACAACATGAGAAACAATAAAAAGTCCAAGAGATCCAGCTCTCCTTTATATCGGCTATTGTTCGTTGGCGTTTTCGAATAATTATCACAGATTTTATCACAAACAACTACCAAATTTTACTTACATAAAAATAGTAATTAAAGTTTAATTTGACCCAATATTTACGTGTAACATAAACACCTACTTTAGAAACAATGCTGGTAACTTTGTTTTTATTTATATCAGTCCATATTCTGTTCCATTAACGCCCAGCCATGACCGCAACATTCGTCCCTTTTGGAGCGTCAATCTCGAAGGGAAATTAATGAATTCATTTCAATAAAAATCACTTATCCCAATGTTTTCGGACTGTCATCTTTCGATTTCCGGAATTGTGATTAAATGCTATAGAAAATGCTCTAAATATGGCTGACTTATGAGAAAAGTACTGAAAATTTTGGAATTATTTTTTAGTCCAAAAAGTACTCTAACCTACTCCAGATTGTGGAGGGAGGTGGAGGCAATAGTTGGAGTTGATGATATAATTTTTTTTGCCGACCTCAACTGACTGTAATCTTTTCAAAATGGCGGATATTGCATAAAATCTCATGAAATATGAATTTTTCTCTAGTATTAACGAGAAAGTAATGTTATTGTGAGTTTCTGGATCCACAGTCATTTTCCTCAATCAAATAATACTACAGAATATATTTGACAAAAATTTTCAATCTTCAATGATGGTGGATTCAAAATGGCGGCCGGATTTCTCAAGAAATGGCGCGTTTTTCATTATAAAAAGTAAATACGAGTTTGCATAACTATCCCATGTCATTTCATGTTTTAGTAACACTTCCCGATATTCCTGGTGAAAAAGTCCGAAATCCAAGATGGCGGACATCATTCTTGAAAATTCAAAATCTTGAAAAACGGAAAAATTACAGTCATATTTTACGTAGAATTCTGATGGAAAATGTCCTCTTAATCTTTTCATAAAAAATTGCGTTCTATCCGAATAAAAAATTATTTGTCATTCTAACCTCAAAACGAGCTTTTTTCCGGTGTTGAGCGTTCTCATTATGCACTTAGGGATGCTCGGGCGCAAAACTACTCGCCGGAAGTACACAACCTACTTTTCTCGTGATGCATATACGATTTTTTCTCACACCCACCAGAAAGTACGTTCTACGTACTATATTTTGAATAAATATGTTGAGGAAGTCCCGAAAAAAAATTCGTCAATGCTGCCCGGGAATTCAAAATATATATTTTCTATTTATATGCGGAGAAATTTCTGAAAAAGAACCTTCAATGCGCCTACATCCCTAGTGCATAATATATAATTCTCATGATTTCAAAGGACGAAGAATTGTGTCCGTTTGGGCGTTAATGGGTTAATCAAATATTGCTTGTAACTACCTACGAGTGGATACTTATTTACATAAGAGAAGCAAAAGTCTAAAAAGTATTTCACATGGCTTACCCATGAAACATTCATAACAAATTACTAACTTTGCACAAAGTAGTCAGACCTTGTAACTTACTGTCATTCCAATTAGTCTGTGGAGAATTTTAGTGACCTTCTTCTATTAGTTTTTGGTTCGTTGACGGACCATAGTAAATTTTATATTGTGTTATCCTGTAAATAGTTTTTGTTTTTACCTTAGGTACATTTGTTACATATGTATATAGATAGAACTGCCAATGTTAGTTACTTACCACCTATGTGACAGTAATAACAACAAAGTCTATCGACAATTGAGTCTATAATAGACAACATTTAGAGATGGACAATCCATCGAAACTCTTGTGGTGAACTGGCATCCTTTAACACGCGAGTCAACCCCAGTAATACTCGAGCAAGGCAACCCGCCCCATTGAGACAGGCTAAATCGAATCTGAATCAAAGTGGTTTTTGAAGGCTTATTGAACACCCCTTCGAAAACAGCCACAACGCTGACAAACCGCAAGGAAGTTTACTTAATGGAGTTTGAAAGCACTTCATTTGTGCACTGATGCAGGGAAAAATCCAAATCCCTAAGGATATCACTGAATATCTGATATCCGATTATCAGCCATCAAAGCATTTGTTCCTAGTTCCTAGTTCAACTAACTAAACTGATTGTGAGTTACAACCAAGAGATCTATTAGTGTTCCAAATTGTTTCCTTAGTATCCATGAGAATGGAATGAATTTTAAAAAAATGGCTTCTCCTATCAACCTTTAACAGTATATAACGTGATTTATTTCCACCAACTTCAGATTTCTTTTTTTTTGCACAAATGATTTATTTAATCCTGAGTGGGTGCAATGGAACCTTCGAGTGAAACAAAATTGACGTTTTCCACGAAACATACCGAACTATTACATTTTTTCCCGACGTGCAGCTTGCCGTATCCTTAGGAGAAGATTAAAACTGTTTTGACTGTAAACCCCTTGCCTTTTAATTTTCTCCGGAAGACGCCAAACTTGGCTGGCGAAAGCGCGTCGAGAACAGTGTGGTAGTTCGAGTGCTTCGTGGAAAACGTCCAGTTTTTGATTTATTTAATGGTAAAAGTTGACGTCGCCGGACAAATTTATTGACAAAATAAATGTTAACAAGCTGATAAAGGCTATAAACCTCGACATTTCGCCAAATTAATATGTATTATTTAAAATTTCAAACTGTTGGAATGTGCACGGGACAGATTCAATTTCACCAGCGCCTGCAAGTCTAACAGAAACCGGCCGACAGGTGAGAAAATAAGTTAAACGGAAAAAAGAGAGCGAGCATTCTGGTTGCAAATTTATATATCTTCGGCGGTTCTTACGGCGACCCATTTTAGGGAAATTGATGAATGATCCTAGTTGTCTGCTCGCCTTAGATAAATGATTGACGATGCCGGAGTTACTGCAACAACTAACTAGATCTATATTGTAACTTACGTTACATCAATCTCGGTTCAGCAACGCTCCGGCATGCCGTAAAATGTATATTTTAGTTTCTCAATAAACATCAGTTTGGAAATGCAGTAAAAGTTATGCAATCCGAAATAAAATATATAACTGCTCCATTGTACAGGCCGATTTTCTCTCGGCACAATTTCTGTCTCTGCAATGACTCGCCGCATATTATGGGCCATTCAATTTGCGTTTTGAGTGGGAAATAACTATTATCTGGATCTGGATACCGACACTAACACGGGGCTTAAACGTTTAGTGGTTTTTCTTGCAGATTCATACTATAGAGACATCCAAAAAAAAACGTCATCAACTCTGGCTAAGGAACGAGAGAGATAGAAATAGCGGTCAAAACTAAGGCTTTCGGTTATGTCAAACTTTTGACAAGTGACTGTCATAATTTGTAAAAATAAACAATATATGCCATATGATGTGACAGTTTTGACAAGTAAATAAGGTTATGAATCTGAATAAGAATGGAAATACGTCTTTTTTTCTTTGGCCAACTTTGAGGACGTTTTTTTTTTGGATGGGTCTATATTTATCAGATCCATAGGCAAATTGTTTTTCGAGGAGTATTTTTATCTCACTATATAATGATTTAATTCTCACCCTGTTGCACCACCCCCCCCCGCTGCTATGAAATAACCGAACTGATGCTGCTACCAGCGCGCTGCGAGCCTGTCGCAACAAGTTTGAACAGAACTATGTCTGTGATACTTCTACCACCCTGAGCTCGCTAGACAAGCTAGTGGGTCGCTCAGTTTGATTGTAGCAGTCGTTGGAATTAGTCTACGCACCAGTGACGCGTCGAAAAAATGTTAAGTATTCAGATGGAGCAACAGGTTAATCTCAAGTTTCTTGTTAAACTTGGCGAAAACTTTTACAGAACCTTATGCAATGTCATCAAAAACAGTGTACGGAAATGAATGTCCATCCCGCTCGCAAGTTTTTGAATGGTTTAAACGGTTTAAAGAGGGATCGCGAAACGACCCGTTTGACGACCTCAACGTCAAAAAACGGACGAGAATATTGTCCAAATTTCCAAACTAATCCCCGAAAATCGTCAAGAATGAACATTTGCGCTGACATTCTAAATAACATTGACACTGATCCAAGCTTGTTAGAAACGGTGACACTGAAGAGGATAAAATTCGAAAGGGCGGAATCGGTTAAAGCAAAAGCGACGGAGGTTCTGGAACCAGCTGACAGAAGCGGACTTCCAGCACCGCTTTCAACAATGAAAAAGTCGTATGGAGCGGTGTAGACGGTGGCGGTTGGTGATATTTCAGTTAGCCATATTTTTTTTTATTTACAATACACACCATCCAACAGATAAATCCATTTAATACGATGGGGACAACATATGTTTAAAATCACAACAGTTTAAAGAAAATCACAATAACAATAACAATAATACTAAATATACTTATATAATACTAAACAAAAAAATAGAAAAAAAAGTAAAATATATACCTACATACTTATAAAGAAGAGGGTAAAAAGTAACTAATTATCTACATACAGCTTTTTTATAGAACAGATGTTACAGTAAAAAATATCCAACTTATTTTGATTCATATGATAACGATTACATATATTAAATAACGGAGAGAACTTTAGTAAGTTGGTCCTTGGGGTTGGCAGATAAAACATATTAGTATGCTCTTTAGTCGCAAATGTGGGCACATTAAACATAATTCTGACGCAAGATGGAAGGCGAATCGAGGTAATTGTTAAGTATTTTGAATAGAAATATCGGGAGTGCATTTCTCTTCTACTGTGTAAGTCCATGATCTTGTGTCTTAATAACAGGTCTTGATGAGCCGTGCCTACAGCTGGGTATTAACCATCTACCTTATATGAAACACATTTTTAGAAATTTACGTTGTATATTCTCCAGATTGTCTCTATATACTTGATACCCAGGATTCCAAATAACGTTCCCATATTCTAGTTTAGACAGAATAAAGGCATTAAACAGATTAAATAATACTCTGTCGTCATTAAAACCCTGAGAGTTTGTAATTATGAAACCAAGATTTGTGTACGAAGTAAGTACAATGTTGTTGATATGTTGATTGAAACTTAGTTTAGAATCAAATGTGACACCTAAGTCATTAAACTCAGTAACTCTATTCAGTTGTGTATTATTAAGAGTGTAATTGAAAACAGAAGGTTCACTTTTTTTGCTAAAAGTAAGTATGTTACACTTTTGCACGTTCAATGGCAGATTATTAATAACACACCACTCCTGGATTTTATCCAGATTTGTTTGAAGCTTAAGCTAATCTAAATCAGAGTTAATCTTACAAAATACCTTTAAGTCATCACAAAAAACCATTTGACATCAACTGCATCTATAATATCATTTATAAAAACAACACAAAGTAAAGGTCCTAAGACAGACCCTTGCGGGACACCAGAGGTTGCAATAATCTCAATTGACTGAGAACCACTTTATCTAACTCGCTGTCTCCTTGAAAACAAGTATGATTTAATTAAATTAAGTAAATTATCTGAAAATCCAGCAAGTTGAAGTTTATGCAAAAGTACACCATGGTCGAGTCTATCGAAAGCCTTACTGAAATCGGTATAAATGACATCAACTTGCCCATCAGCATCTACAACTTCAGAAATATATTGAGTTATGCAAAAGAGATTTGTAATACTAGACCGACTCCTCGTGAGCAACCGTGCTGATGTTCAGTGATCATTCCGGCTGATGTTAAATAGTATCTCATTATGCAGTATAATTTCAAATACTTTCGAGAAGTTACATATAATGGTTATGGGATTGTAATTAGTCACACCTTTTTTGAAAACAAGGCATAATCTGGATGTTTTCCAGATATTTGAAAAAGTACCAGATGCGAGACAAGATTAAAATTTTTCATAAGGGGCCAGGTAAACACCGCAGCACAATCTCTTAACACGAAAGCGGGAATGCCGTCTGGGCCGGCAGTAAGTTTAGGCTTTATATGCTTTACAGCATTGTAGACGGTATTTTCAGAAACACAAGTTATAGAAAAGGTATTATTTTTGTCACTATTGCTCAGAAGAGGAGTATCCGTATAACTATCAGAAACATTTGTTTTAAAATATGGGGCTGGTCGCATTGACTATGTCTTGTGATTCTGTAAATCAGTGTCGTCAAAAGTCTTGAAAACGACGCATCAAAATATCTTGAAAACGACGCATGGGACCCAACCCACTTCACTTTCTAGGTGATGATTATACACCTCTTAGAGAAAGGATTTATAGTGAAAAATCCGTCAGCAAAGTTTGCGAAACAATTTTCAAAAAAACTGCAGAACACCCTGGGACCTCAGTAACGCTCTTGAGTAGTGTAATATTTTTTTTTTCATAATCTAGAAACAAATATAAGGAGAGGTTTTTCGATTTGTTACAAAATATTTATTTTTTTTTTCAAAAGTTATGGCCATTTTAATTTTGGGGAACAAAATGTTCCTATAAAATTAAAATTAACCGCGCACTGGGTGTAGATATCGCCAAGATAGAGTACATTTAAAGCGAAAAAGTTGCTACTGTAATTAGTAACGAATAAAAAGTATTATGACAGCATTTCGGATATTTACTACCCACACCCCGTAGCCAGCATATTAGAGTATACTACACTGAGTGTTATGACTATTATGCCTTTATGTATACATATTACATATATATAGCTGGATGTCTGATAAACATACATACAAAAAGTATGTTTGTCATTAGATTGGGTAAGATTCAGTTTGGAATAACTCAACTGTGCTTCTATTAAGCCACTACGAAAACAGTCATACTTTCAGAAGGTGCGTATGTTTAACCTTAATTTAATACAGTCGAACGCCTTGCCAGAAGCGACAAATAAAAAAAAATGTAAAAACTATTTATTAATTAGAATGATGCATCATATTTATATAAAAGTATCCGATGGTACTTCAATTTCTTATTACTATCACTTGTTTGTTTAGCTGACAGCTCGTTAGTTTTTCATTCTGTAAAGTGTTAGATTTTGTTTAGTGACGTAAAGTATATTCTTTTAGTTAATTATTTTATTTTTCTAACTCATTTTTTTTGTATTTTTGGAAGTTCGGGGGAATAATGTTTCCATTTGTCAAATAAAAAAACAAATAGAAAATATAAGAATATTAAAGAACTAGCTGCATCGCTGTCAGTTTAATTGGCCCAATATCGATATTAACGCATACTATAATGACTTGTAAACTTAACGTCTCTTAGATTAATTAGACTCTTATACCAAAACATTTATTCAAAATAAGGAATAACGCTGACTTCATCAGAAAATAAATAATTATTTATGCAACTTATGACAAAATTAACATGAAAAAAAGAATTATTTAATTTCAAAAAAAATCACAGAATTTAGTTTTCTATGTTTATAATATATTTAGATTTTTTTATCAGTTATGTATAATGTATAGTGAGACTGCCTCTTACAAAACGAAGATACGAGGTGTGTAAATTAAGTAATGAGATTTTTTTTAATTTTTTTATTTGAATAGGAAAAATTACAACAAATTCAGTATTGTCTCTCTAAAAAATAACCCCTTTGGGCAAAAAATAAAAAAGCCACATACTGCTGGAGGCGGTTCTTCCATTCCCCTCATAACAGTGCTGGAACTCATATACTGGAATAACTCTTCAGCTGGTCGGTTATAGCCGTTTGAATGTTTTCTATGGCCCCAAAATACATCTCTTGAGGTGATTTTTCAATCTCGGAAGAGAAAAAAGTCACAAGAACTCAGTCAGGCAATTAAGGACCTTAAGCCTCTACAAGAATGTTTTCACTGGCTAAAAAATCGTTTCTTACTGAAATGGCTGTGTGACAAGACGCATTGTCGTGATGCAACATCCAGCTGTTCTTGGCGTTTGGTCTCACACCCATAACCCTTTTTCGAAGCTTTTCAAGAACCCCCCTGTAAAAGTATTGATTTATTATTTTGCCTAGAGGCACAAACTCTTTTTGGACAATTCCCTAGCTATCAAAAAAGAAAAATAAAAACATTTTATCTTCAACTTATTCACACTTGCTTTTTTTGATCTTGGAGAGTTTGAAGTGTGCCCGGGCAGGCTTTGTCGCTTGGTTTCCAGGTCGTACTCAAACACTGCCGCTTCATCACACGTTCCACAAAAAATGGGGATCATTGTCAATCGATTCCAAAAAATCAAGATACTTTTCTTTCCTGATATCCTTTTGTTCCTGCGAAAGATTTTTTGGAATCATTTTTGTGCAGATTCACCCCATCCCCAATCTGTTAGTCAAAATCTGATGAACAGTGGTAGGATTCAACGGGTATCCAAAATTTATGGTGAAATGTCCGTTTTTTTATTTTCTTCGCATGATGAAAGTTTTTATAGGGCTGTAATTATGAAAGGTAGACCGAAATTTTGTGGTCCACAGGCTTCCTCTCAGCTAGGTATGGAAAAAACTCTGTTTTTTACGTTTTTTTTTTTTTCTCGGTTTTTAACTATCAAAAAAATCTGAAAAAATTCATGAGTACAGAAAATATGATAATTTTATGTAAAATTTTCATATCAAAAATCATCATTTTCATATATCAAAAAAAAAAAATTCACTCAAAACAATAAGAAAATAAAATTCCAAATTATTGAAACTAGTAATTTTTATATTTTTTAATTGTTTGAAGTCATTTGAGTCCTTTTAGTGCCAGAAAAAAAAAATCAAGACACTATAAAATGATAATTTTAAGCCGTTTTAAGTCGTTTCACGGACAAAAAATTGATTTTTCGCACTTTGGGCATGACCGGCTACTGCAAAAAATCTGTAAAAATTTGAGGTAGTAAAAAAACACTTAAAAATATAACATGTTAAAAATCTGAGCCTGAAGCTTTTTTTGGTTAAAAGATATGAGATTTTTTAAAGTTTGAATAATTTTTTTTGAGGTCATATTGATTCTGAATGAGCGCTTGAAAAAATTTTTCCATAAAATTAATCATATTTTCTGTACTCATGAATTTTTTTCAGATTTTTTCGACAGTTAAAAACCGAGGAAAAAAACGTAAAAAACAGTTTTTTCCATACCTAGCTGAGA